>JAPEBW010001546.1:0-22350 GCA_027405785.1 Ophiocordyceps robertsii | reverse complement strand
TTCTAAGTTTAAAAAGACCTTAAAGAGGGGAATATATAACGGAAACCCTATTCCGTTAATAATCTTAAGTACTTAAAAGTACTAATATTTAGTAAAGTAGATACCGCTAAATATAAAGGAGTAACTAGTAAAGTAAATACCGCTAGTTACGAGTTATAACTATTAAAGTAGATATTAGTAGTTATAAGGAGAAACGATATAGCTTAACAGTTAAAGATAGCTAGTATCGGCTATAAGTAGTATAGGTTAAATACGCTTATATTCGGCTTAAGTTAGCTTCGGCTAGTAATAGGATCTATATCGACCGATATCTTATATAAAGTTAAGGTAGGAGGCCTTCTTCTTATATAATTAACTAATACCTTATATAAAGCTATAATAAGAGGCCTCCTTTTAAAAGAAGATAGAATCTTATAAAAGGTTTTAAGATAAGGATATTTAGTCTTATAAGCAAGTTATAAGTAATAAAGCGTATATTACTTATAACTAGTAATAAAGATAGCGTAAGCTATTTCTATTAGCTTAAGAAGTAGTTTAGTAACTTTATAAGTTATACGGGGTATAGGTTATAGCTGAATATATAAAAGTATATAAAAGTATATAAAAGCATATAAAAGCGGAACCTTTTAGTAGCTTTAAAAAAGTATAAAAGGAGGTCTTTGCTCCTCTTTCCCTTAACACCTTTCCTTTCTTTCTTTCTTCCTTTTTAGCTAGTTTTAACTTAAGAAATCCGCATAATAAGATACCCTTACCTTATTTAGTTTAGTAGTCTATACTAAGTCTTCTTTATCCCTTTTAGTAAGTAAATTTAAATTAGATAAACTATACGAAGCTTCTTAGCATACGAGAAACGCTAAGGGTTTTATAATAGTTAGTATAATAAGCTTAGCGTCGATTTTTTTAGTATTCTTAATTAAAGGTAGTAGTAAAGTATATCGCGGATTATAAGCTAAGAGGGCATTACTTTTACGAATAAGTATATTCCTTCCTTTAAAGGAATTCCTCTTTTTAATATAATCTCTTATAATATAGCCTTCCTTTATATAGTTAAAGTATTAAATAGCTTTCTTAGCAGGCTTTAGCAGGCTCGCTTTAAGGCTATTTAAGTTTATTACGTTACTTAAGTCGCGCTATCGCTTTCTATTAATTTTCTTTATAACCCCGCTAAGAGTTAAACGGTACTTCTTTTACTACCGGCGTTTATACTACTTATCGTTTATCTAAACCGCTAGACTAATATAGTTTAATAGCGTTTTTAGCTTATTTAAGCTGTAGATTTCGTTTTTAACTTCTTTTTTAAAACCTTTATAAAAAGTCGCTATAAAGGCATCGTCTTTTTATTTTAGCTTTAAAGTTATCTATTAAATTCGAGCTTAATAAGCCGATAAAGATATAACTTACTTAAGGCTTCTAAATTTATGCTTTACTAATTGTTGCTTATCTATAATTCCGAACGTTTTTCGTAGAGCTTCTTTAAAGTTATTGAAATTCTTAAAAATATTCTTCGTCTCGGAATTCTTATTTTTAAGACTATTATCTATATAGTCCCTAAGAATCGGTTTAAACTATATTGCTACTAAGCCTAATAAGCAACAAGATATAAATATAACCTTTACTACTTCTTAATTTATTATAGTAAGATAAAACTAAAAATAAGCTTTAAAAGAGGTAATAAACCTTTATAGCTTAGCTAATTCTTTAGTATAAGGTTTAAAAGCTTTAATCTTTAAAATAGAACTACTATTTATAAAGCTTATTAAATAATAAGAAAGCTTTAAATGCCTTAAACTAGCCTACGGCTAACTAGTTAGCTATAGTATTATAAAAGTAAATATTCCTTTTCTATTTATTATAATTAAATAAACGTAATTATAATAAATACCTTTCTCTTACTTAATAGCTAAAAGTACTTACTAAGTATATAAATACTAAGTATTTTTTATTAAAGCTAGAAAGTTCGTAAAGATTTTTATAAGCTAGTTTTATATCGCGGAACCCTTAGTGTTTTTTATATACTAAGTAGCATAGCTTAATTTATCTAATTTAAGTTTACTAGCTAGAAAGGGAGAAAAAGACTTAGTACTAACTACTAAACCGAATAAAGTAAGGGTATCTTATAATACGGATTTCTCGTATTAAAACTAGCTAAAAAAAAAAAAAAAAAAAAAGGTTAAGGGAAGAAGGAGAGAAGACCTTCTTTTATACCTTTTTAAGGCTATTAAAAGGCTTTCCTTTTATATGCTTTTATATACTTTTATATACTAATCTATAACTTATACTTTATATACCTTATAAAGTTACTAAACTACTTTTAAAGCTAATAAAAATAGCTTATACTATCTTTATTACTAGTTATAAGTAATATACGCTTTATTACTTATAATTAGCTTATAAGACTAAATATCCTTATCTTAAAACCTTTTACGAAATTCTATTCTCTTTTAAAAGGAGGCCTCTTACTATAGCTTTATATAAAGTATCGGTTGATTATATAAGGTATTAGTCGATCTATTTAATACTAATCCTATTACTAGCTAAAGCTAGCTTAAGCTAAATATAGGCGTATCTAACTTATACCGCTTATAGCTAATACTAGCTATCTTTAACTATTAAGCTATATCGTCTCTCCTTATAACTACCGGTATTTACTTTAATAGTTATAACTTATAACTAGCGGTATTTACTTTACTAATCACTTTTTTATATTAAGCGGTATTTACTTTATTAAATATTAGTACTTTTAATACTTAGGATTATTAATAAAATAAGGTTTCCGTTATATTAAGGCTAAGCGCTAAAGTATAGCGAGGTAAATATTACTTTTAAGTATAAACCGGTCTTAATAAGCCGGCGGGCGGTTAAGTATAGAATATTAAACTTTATTAATAAAGATACTAAATAGTAAATTATAGCTTTTCTTAATAAAAGCGGCTATAAAGCTATTATAAATAAAAGCGTTTAATGTCTTTTAAGCGGTAAATATTAACGCGTTAATATTTAATCCTTATAATAAGCTAGGTTTGCTACTATATAAATATATAGCGCGTTAAAACCTTTTTAAAGTAAGGTATAGCGGTTAATTAAAAATCTATTTAAAGAAAAAGGTATAAAAAGCTATATCTTAAGATAAAAAGTTTAATCTTAATAGCGGCGGTATAGCGGAACCCTTAGTATTTCTTATATACTAAGTAGTTAAGCGTAGTAATTCTATTTTAAATTTACTAGCCGGAAAGAGAAAAGAAGACTTAGTGCTAACTACTAAACTAAATAAGGTAAGGGTATTTTATTATACGGATTTCTTATGTTAAAACTAGCTAGAGAAAAAGAAAGAAAGAAAGGAAAGAAGTTAAAAGAAAGAGGAGGAAAGACCTTCTTTTATACCTTTTTAAGGCTACTAAAAGGCTTTCCTTTTATATACTTTTATATACTAATTTATAACTTATACCTCGTATAACTTATAAGGTTACTAGACTTCTTCTTAAGCTAATAAAAATAGCTTATACTATCTTTATTACTAGTTATAAGTAATATACGCTTTATTACTTACGACTAGCTTATAAAACTAAATATCCTTATCTTAAAACCTTTTATAAGATTTTATTCTCTTTTAAAGGGAGGCCTCCTACCTTAGCTTTATATAAAGCATTAGTTAATTATATAAAGCATTAGTTAATCTATCCAATATTAATCCTATTATTAGCTAAAGCTAGCTTAAGCTAAATATAAGTATATTTAACTTATACCGCTTATAGCTAATACTAGCCGTCTTTAACTATAAAGCTATATCGTCTCTCCTTATAACTACTAGTATTTACTTTAATAGTTATAACTTATAACTAGCGGTATCTACTTTACTAGTTACTTTTTTATATTTAGCGGTATTTACTTTCCTAGATATTAGTACTTTTAGTACTTAGGATTATTAACGGAATAAGGTTTTTATTATACCTTAGTCCCCTCTTTATTTTAAATAAATTATTAACCTTATATATATATATCTTACCTATTCTTTTTACCTTTTTACATACTTCTTTTATCTTTATAATCCCCTTACTTATAGTTATATACTTACTTTTTTTTACACCTATTTACTCCTTAAATTTATACTTAAAAGGTAATCTTTTTACTAAAAGAAGTATATAAGGCTTATCTTTTTTTTATAACGTAATTTTTAACAATTTACTATAATAAGAGAAATATAGCTACTTATTATACTATAATTTACTAATAGGTTAAAGCAATATCCTCTTAGTTTTAATAAAAAGGTTATTTTTATACTTTAAGAGTTATTATTTAATATAAGTAAGTTTTTTTTACTAAAAGATAGCTTTATTATTCTTAAGCTTATTAGTTTTTTACTTTCTCTACCGACTTTTAAGTAAATCTTAATTCTTTTATAAAATTAGTTTATTTAAGTAACTAAGCTACTTAATAGCTTTAAAAACTAAATTCTACTAGATTTATAGTTTTTAACTACTTTATTAATAATATTAATACCTTTTTTACGATTTGTTCCTTTTTATTACTTTTAGTTATTAATTTTTTCTTACTAAGCTTAAAGTTAGCTTTTTACTATACTATTCGAAAATTGCTTAGCTTAATATAGTATTTTTAAATTATTAACCTTAAAATATAAAGTATAATTTATCTTATAATACTTACTATATTATCTAAATATATCTTAAATAGCTAGGTTAAGAAATTTTATATCTTTTTTAAGCTTAAAAGCTAGCTCGTAATATTTTTAAGACGGTTTTTATTTATCTTAAATTAGTAATATATAAAAAAAGAAATTAATAATCTTTTTTCAGCTTTATAATCTAATTTATTAAAGCTAAGTTATTATCTTAAAGGTTTTTAATAATCGTTTTATAATACTGCTTTAAGAGTAAAAGTTATTTAATTTTAATTTAGTTATTAGTATTTTCTTATATAAGTTCTTTTTTATTACCTTCGATATCCTCCTTAAGGTTTTCTATAAAAACCTTAATATTAATAATAAGGTTCTTCGTTATTATAGCGGGTTTATTATAAGTCTTTTTTAGTTTTAGAAACTAGCTACTTCTTTACTTACCTAAAAAGTATATAAGATAATTATCTTTATAATATTTAGTTTAAGAAAGCTAATTATACGCCTTATTTATAATAGTAAAAACTATATAAAGATATTTTATAAAAAGAGTACAAAGCTTATTACTATCTTCTTTTTTTTAAAGAGGGCTTTTCGTTTATTTATTTAAATTAAAGGTTTTTTAGATTATAGCTACTATTATCTTTTATATTTTAAAGCATAATGTTTATATAAAAATAAAGAGTATTTTTGTTATCTTCTTTAATAGTCTATAAAGAAGTTTTATACTTATAAATATTCTTAATCTTAAAAGTATTTTTTTATTATTATTTAAGCTTTTGACTTTTATTTTTATCTTTTTATTAAGTTCTTCTTTATAAAGACCCTTTTTAAGCAAACTAGTTTTAAACGGACGAAGGGTTAGTATTATAAGCTTAGCGTCGATTTTAGTATTCTTAGTAAAATTTAATAGTAAAGTATATCGCGGATTATAAGCTAAGAGGGCATTATTTTTATAAATAAGTATATTTCTTCCCTTAAAGGAATTCCTTTTCTTAATATAGACTTTTATAATATAGCCTTTTTTTTATAGTTTAAGTATTAAATAGCTTTTTTAGCGGGCTTTAATAAGCTTATATTAAGGGTATTTAAGTTTATTACGTTACTTTAGTCGCGCTATCGATTTTTAATTTTTTTTTAATAACCCTGCTAAAAGTTAAATAGTATTTCTTTTACTATTAACGTTCGTATTGCTTATTATCTATCCGGACCGCGAAATTCATATAGTTTAATAGCACCTTCAGCCTATTTAAGTAGTAGATTTTATCTTTAACTTCCTTTTTAAGTCCTTATAAAATATAGCTATAAAGGCATCGTCTTCCTATTTTAGCTTAAAGATTATTTATCGAAATCGAGCTATATAAGCTAATAAAAATATAACTTACTTAAAGCTTTTTAACTTATGCTTTACTAATTAATACTTATTTATAATTCCGAACGTTTTTTATAAAGCTTTTTTCAAGTTATCGAAATTCTTAAAATATTCTTTATCTTTAAATTCTAATCTTTAAAACTATTATCTATATAGTCCTTAAGAATTTGTTTAAACTATATTATAGCTAGGCTTTATAAGTAACTAAATATAAATATAACCTTTACTACTTTTTAATTTATTATAGTAAGATAAAACTAAAAATAAGCTTTAAGAGGGTAATAAACTCTTATAGCTTAGCTATGTTTTTAGTATAAGGTTTAAGAGCTTTAAATTTTAAAAATAAAACTACTATTTATAAAACTTATAAGGGAATAAGAAACTTTCAATGCCTTAAACTAGCTTATAGCTAACTAGTTAGCTATAGTATTATAAAAGTAAGTATTTCTTCTTTTACTTATTATATTTAAATAGATATAATTATAATAAATAACTTTCTTTACTAAATAGCTTAAAAACTTACTAAGTATAAAGATACTAAGTATTCCTTATCGGAGCTATTAAGTTCGTAAAAATTCTTATAAGCTAGTTTTATTTAGCAGAACCTTTATTAATTTTTATATAATAAGTAGTAAGGCGTAATTTCCTTAATTTAAATTTACTAGTAGGAAAAGGAGAAGAAGACTTAGTGCTAATTACTAAACTAAACAAGTTAAAGGTATCTTATTATACGGATTTCTTAAGTTAAAACTAGCTAAAAAAAGGGAAAAAAAAGGAGTTAAAAGAAAAATAAGGAAAGACCTCTTTTTATACTTTTTAAAGCTACTAAAAGGCTTTCTTTCATATACTTTAATATGCTTTTATATACTAATCTATAACTTATACCTTATAGAACTTATAAAGTTACTAAACTACTTTTTAAGCTAATAAAAATAGCTTGGGCTATCTTTATTACTAGTAATAAGTAATATACGCTTTATTACTTATAATTAGCTTATAAGACTAAATATTCTTATTTAAAAACCTTTTATAAGATTCTATTCTCTTTTAAAAGGAGGCCTTTTACCTTAGCTTTATATAAGGTATTAGTCGATTTATTTAATACTAATCCTATTACTAGCTAAAGCTAGCTTAAGCTAAATAAAAGCATATTTAGCTTATACCGCTTATAGCTAATACTAGCCGTTTTAAACCGTTAAGCTATATTATTTCTCTTAATAATTACTAGTCTTTACTTTAAAAGTTATAACTTATAACTAATAGTATTTACTTTACTAGTTACTCCTTTATATTTAGCGGTATCTACTTTACTAAATAGTAATACTTTTTATGCTAAAGATTATAAATAAAATAGGGTTTCCGTTATACATAAACTTTATTACGAAATTACTAAAGTTTATAAATCTTATAATGAATTTAAAATACGATTTTATTTTAGTTATAGTTAATCGTCTTACGAAGTATAGCTTTTTTATTTTAATATATAAAGCTAAAGATTTAAAAACGTTATCTTATACGTTTCTAAAATATATTATACCTAATTTAAGACTTCTAAGTTTAATTATTTCGGATAAGGATTAAAAATTTATTTTAAATTTCTAGAAAAGCTTAACGTAAGCCTTAAAAATAAAGTATAAATTATCTATTGCTTTTTACCTTATTATAAATTAAAGAACAAAACGATTAAATTAAACGCTTAAGTAATATCTTAAAAGCTATATAAATAATTAATAAGATAATTAGCCTTTTAAATTGCTTATAGTATAGTTAGCGTATAACACTTTTTATTTTAAGCTTATTAAGAATACTCCGGTATTTACAAATTATAGCTTTATACTAAAAGCCTATAAGTCTTCTTTACTTAAAGAGTTTATAGCTAAAAAAGCTATATTAAACGCTAAGTAGTAAAATAGCTTATATAGATTTATAAAGT
Source organism: Ophiocordyceps robertsii (assembly GCA_027405785.1). NCBI lineage: Eukaryota > Fungi > Ascomycota > Sordariomycetes > Hypocreales > Ophiocordycipitaceae > Ophiocordyceps > Ophiocordyceps robertsii. The sequence goes on along the minus strand of JAPEBW010001546.1, from coordinate 14,415 downwards.
TAAAATTAAATATATTACTAAAAAGATATTATATTATTATTATAAAAGATAGTCTTTAAAACCTTCTTTATTTAAAGGAGATAAAGTATATCTTTTTATAAATAATTTTAAGACTATTAAACTTAATAAGTCTTTAGATTATAAAAAGATAAGACTTCTTAAAGTTATAAAGAAAATAAGAAAAGTTAATTATAGGTTAAAGCTTTTAATTAGTTTACTTATATACCTTATTCTTTATATATTTTTATTAAAGCTAACTTTATAAGACGCTAAGGTAGTAAGAGAGCTAAATTTAAAAAGAGTTAAAAAAAGCAAAAATATAGTAAAAACTATACTTATTAAGAAGATAAAGAATTAAAAATACTTTTATTTAGTAAAGTTAAAGGATTATCTTAGTTAGAATAATACTTAAGAACTTATAAAGCACGTAAAAAATGCTTTAAGAAAGGTTAAGAATTTAATTTAATAAACCCTTTAAGTAAAGGTATTGCTTCTTTAAGCTAGGATTTCTTTACTATTCTTAAATAGTAAAAGTAAAAGGAAATTTAAATAAGATTTTCTTTAAAAGATCTACAAAGATAAAAATTTAGGACTTTTTAAAAGAATTCTTAAGGTTACCTTTTTTAAAGTAATATTTCTCCAATGATTTTATTTAGCTTTTTAAGGTTACGAATAACTTAAAAAAAGAAAGCGTTTATCTTTTTAGGTTTAAAAAGACGTTAAAAAGAGGAATATATAACGGAAACCCTATTTTATTAGTAATCGTAAGTACTAAAAGTCCTAATATCTAGTAAAGTAAATACCGCTAAATATAAAAAAGTAATTAATAAAGTTAATACTGCTATTTATAAGTTATAACTATTAAAGTAAATACTAGTAGTTATAAGGAGAGATAATATAGTTTAATAGTTAAAGATACTTAATATTAGCTATAAGCGGTATAAGCTAGATATACTTATATTTAGCTTAAGCTAGCTTGAACTAGTAATAGAATTAATATTAAATAAAATAACTAATACTTTATATAATTAACTAATACTTTATATAAAGCTAAAGTATAAGGCCTTTCTTTAAAAAAAATAAAATCCTATAAAAGGTTTTAAAATAAAGATATTTAGTCTTATAAGCTAGTTATTATAAATAAAGTATATATTACTTATAACTAGTAATAAAGATAGCTAAAGCTATTTTTATTAGCTTAAGAAGTAGTTTAGTAACTTTATAAGTTATATAAGGTATAAGTTATAAATTAGTATATAAAAACATATAAAAGCATATAAAAGAAAAGTCTTTTAGTAGCTATAAAAAGGTATAAAAGGAGGTCTTTTCTCTTTTTTTCTTTAACTTTTTTTCTTTCCTTTTTTCTTCCTTTTTAGCTAGTTTTAACTTAAAAAATCCGTATAATAAAATACCCTTACCTTATTTAGTTTAGTAATATATCTTTTTTAAGCCTTATTAATACTAAGCTATTGAAAAATAGGGTTTTATTAGCTGTTTAAAGTATATACGTCCTTAATTTCTTAGCGGAGTATTAAGATAATAAGGGCTTTAGTAGTAAGGTAAATTTATTTAATAAGACCTTTATCTTCTTAAACGTAGTTAAGCTCCCCGTTTTTAATAGACGCGGGTTCTTTATTAAGGAGCTAGGAAAAAGAGTTTGCGAGGATATTCTTAGCCTTAAGAATATAGTAGACTTTAAAAGGAAATTAGCTAAAGTATTAAGAAGTACGTATTAAGCGGTTGCTGCTTTTTATACTAATAGTAAAAACAGACTACTACTAAATAATAGCGTATATAGCGGTATAATTAATAAGGATTATTACCTTCGCTTACTTTATACTAATTTAGTATAGCTAGAGCTTATAGTACGCTTATACTAAGTAAGCGACTTTTATTACTATAGGCTAATAGTGCGGTTCGCTACTTTATAATAAGCAGCTTAAGTATATAATAAAGCGGAGACTTATTTAAGGCGGCCTTTACTTTAAATTCTAAGAAGTACTTAGTGCGATATAGAATATAATAATACTAAACATAAATTCGTAGCTTATATTTAACTAAATAAAAAGTAACTTATATAAGTTATAATAGTAAAGCACCGCGTTTAAAGTAAGTACTATAATTACTTTTTAAAAAGCTTAAAGCTCTGCTAAAGTTAAGGTAAACTTAGTCTCAGCCGTAAAATATACCTACGCTTCCTTATTAAGGAGGTGCCCGTTATTCTTTATAGTTTTAAACTTAGTAGTAAGGAACGAGATAGCGCGAAAAGCGCGTATACGTTTATTAGTATTTATAAAGCTAACCTATTAACCTAGAACTTAAGGAGCTAAATTAAGAGATACTTTAAAAAGGATTTCCTAGTAAAAAGCATAAGGTTATACTCCGTAAAAAGCTAGAAGGTTATAAAGAAGTAAGCAATATATTCTTCGGCGGAGTCGGAGAATATAATAATATTATTAATATATACTATAGTATAGTTAACGTAATTATATAGAATTTAGTTTATAAACCGTTAAATATAAGTAAGGGAGTTCTTATAACTTATAAGGGCTATTATAAAGCGCTTAAAGCCTTAAGAAGTAATTATTATAAAGCGTTCTTAGTAGATTAAGTAAATAAGAAATTAGTAAAAGAATAAGCAGGCATTAATTAAAAAGATAAAATTCTTTTTATAAAGCTTTAAAATTATATTAAATTAAAGTAGCATAAGGTAAGTATTTAGTATCGCGACGCTATTAAGTATATAAAGATTAATAACTATATAGCTTTTTTTATTACTATTTACTAATCTTTAAACGATAAATACTAATAAAGCGAATAAAGTAGCTTTAATAGCTTCTTTTATTCTATATTTCTTATAAAGCTTATTATATACTTAGTTAATAAAGTCTTAGTCTTTTTAATAAAGTAGATAAACTTATAATACTAGCTTAGTTTAGTATAGTGTTAGTTATTAGCTAAAAGTATCTTTATATAATAGTTAAAGTAAACTTTAATAGTATTTTAGCCCTTTTATAATAAAAGGAAGTTATTTATAAGTTTATAAATATAACATACGAGCTTTAAATCCGTATTATATCTTTTTACCCCGTCTTAAGACTTAACTTTTAAAAGCGATATTTCCCGTTTAATACTTACTTTAAAGTAAGAATTAAGCCTTAAATCCTATAACAAGGGCTTATTATTAAGTTAAGCTATACTATTAAAGTTATTTTAGCTATAAACGGCGGCGGTATTATTTAAATCGTTTAATACGACTTAAGGTTTATTATAAGTAAGTGCTATTAAACTAACGTTTATAAACTATACTTAGTTATAAAAGTTAACTATAATATTAATATGTTAACTTTAGCGAAGTTATATAAGCTCTTTATTAGTATTTATTATAATAAGTAAGGAGTTTTTAGTAAAGAGATTATAAGCAAGCTCGTTTTAATTAAAAAAGAATATAAAGTCTTATATAATAAGGATTCTTTTTATTATAGTAGGAAAGCTCGCCGTTATACTAAGTAAGATACTATATTAGCGGCAGTATAAACAGTGCGTTATATATAAGGCCCTTACTAAGTTATCTATATATTAACTTTAAGTCCGCTTTAAGCTTTAATAATAACATATCTTATAAAGTTTATAATGTCGACTTAATATAAGATACTTTAAGATTAACTAAGTAGTAAGCCTACGGCGAGCTTATAGGTAATTTAAGCTTTAATATATATAGCTTTTACGGCTAGCTACCTATACTAAGTTTTAAGGATATAGATATTAAATTCCGCTTATCTTTCCGTAAAAGTATACTTAATGCTAGCTAATAGTCGTATTTAAATAAGATTAACTATAATATTAATAAGGTGTTAAAAAAGGTTCTTTTATATATAATTTTAGTTAGCTTTTATATTAATATATATTTTATACTAATTAGTTAGCCTTCCTTTCTTAAAAATTATAAGTTAAGTATATATAAATTTAAATAGTCTATTTAGCAAATCTATAGGCCTAGCGGTCACTACTTTAATAATAAGTATATTATTAATAAGTATAAAAACTATAGCTAAGGTAAAAAGAGGCGGTTCCTTTATTATAAAGTAGATTTAGTTTACTTATTCTTCGTTATAGATATTTATTAGCTTAAGCGTATTATCCGTTAGTATAGCGTCGGCGTTTTTATATACGTATATAATTTAATCTACTACTTTTAATAGAAGATAAGTGCTTCTTTTAGCTATAATAGCCGCTTAAACTTCTTAAGTAAAGTTAATAAAAATTAAGTTATTCTTTATATCTTAAGCTAAAAGTGCGGACGATACTTCTTATAGCTTTTACTATAGTTAAAAACCGGCTAGTATAAGTATAGTTATTAGTAGCGGAGGCTATAGCGGCTATATAGTAGTTACTAAGGCGGCTAGTAGCTTTATATTAACCGGGGATTTATTAGTATTTCAAGCAGCGGTATTTTCTACTTTTCCTTACCGCTATAACCTTATACTTAGGCTAGGTTCTACTTATAACGCCGCGGGCTATACTTATAGTATAAACGGCTACTATTCGCGGTTAATAAATAGTAGTAGTGCTAATTTAGTCGCTAGTTTATTAGCTAGCTTGCTTTATAATTTAATAGTAAGTTTTATTTAAAGATAAGGAATTAGCTATTTATATTCTATAACTTATTTATTAAGATTATTAATCTTAATTAGCTAGTAAAAGAACTTATATAAAATAGTATTTAGTTATTAATATAAAATTATAATTAAGTATTGTTTTATATAAAAGGCTACTTTAACTTTATGCTTAAAGTATAAAATCTAGCCTTAAAAGTCCGCGCTATTAATAATATTATTAACTAAGAACGTTTCGTTTTATAAGGCTTAAGCTATTACTTTTAGTTATATAGCGAAGTAGGTATAAAGCTTTTAACACTATACTTAGTAACTAAAACCTAGGTTATAAAGTAATAATTAGTTTATATTAAAAAGATCTTTAAAATACTATTTAATAGTAGTGTTATATAGTAAGCTTAAGATTATAATAGCTAGTTTATCTATATAATCTAGTCTACGGATAGCTACTTAGTTAAAGGTATTTATAAACCTTTTTACGCTTTAGTATATAATAGTTTTATTAGTCTTTTTAATAGTATTAAACGATATATTAAATAAGCTTACTAAGTTAAAGCGATAAATATTTTCTACGCGAAACCGCAGGATCGTCTTTAAGTTTAGCCGGTCTTTATAGCTTATTTAGCAATTAACCGGCTATAAACTTATATAAAGCCGGTAAAGTAAGCGGTTAAGGATATCTTTTACTATAAGGACTAGCGTAAGTATAGTATAAGGCGTCGTACTAGCTGTTAGCGGCGGTAGTATTATAGCCGGGGCTCGGCTTATTATCTTACTTAAAGTCGCTATAAACCTTACTAAAGTATTCTTAAGGGGTGTTTTAGCGGCTTACTTAGTAGTAAGGCCTATCTTATATCGTCTTTCGTTAAGGTAATATCGTAGTTAATTAACCTAGATAAATAAAGCGTTTTTAGCTTTATATCTTTCCGCGGAATTAAAGTTAAAGATCTTAAGCTAAATAAGCCTTAGACTTTTTCACTAACTATTAAGGAACCGGATAACGTAATTAAATAAGTATAAGCACTAAGGGAAGTAGCCGTTAAATAAGTATTAAGTATAATAAAAATAAAAGATATATATAGCTTAAGCTTCTTTATCTTAAGCGTTAACTTTTTCTTAAAGTTCTTATAATAGCTATTTAGTAAAAAACTAATTAGCTTTTAGGATTTAGTTATATACTAAAAGAAGCTTCTTTTTTTATAAGATATTCTTAAATATATAGTGCTTAATTAGTACTAATCTATACTTCTTATCTTTTTATAATTATAAAGCCTTAGTATATAGTAATTTATAGTTAATAATAATTAAAAAAAGGAATTACTACTATTTATTATATAGTTATTTAGCAGAATCGGTAAACTACGGGTTAGTTAAAAGAATAGCTATTATATACTATAATAAGACTTAAGAAAAGAGTTATAAGTAAGACTATTTAACTAAAATCGGGCTAACTACTATTTATAAAAAAGCAAGCTTTAAGGTAAAGCTATATTAACTATTAATTAATAAGTAAAATAATTACTTACCTATTCTTTTCTTAGTTACGAATACGCTTTATATTTATACTATAAATTTCTAAAAGAATTTCCCTTAATTTCCTTATATCTTCTTAGTCCTTTTTTAGTATATTTTAAGGGAATTATATTAATACTTTTACTTATAATTTCTTAGTATTTACTATACGTTAAGCCTTTACTTAGTAATTTCCTTAAATTACTTACGTTATATATTTAATAGTATAACGTTAAGGAAATCTAAGCATAATATAGTAAAGTTATCTTATAATTATTAAAGGACTTACTATTACGGAACCCTTAGCATTTCTTATATACTAAGTAGTAAGGCGTAATATATTAAATTTTAATTAACTAGCCGGAAAGAGAGAAAAAGACTTAGTGCTAATTACTAAACTAAATAAAGTAAGGGTATTTTATTATACGGATTTCTCGGGTTAAAACTAGCTAAAGAAAATAAAAAAAGGAAAGGAAAGGAGTTAAAGGAGAAAGGAAAAAGGACCTTCTTTTATACCTTTTTATTAAGGGCCTACATATACTTAGTTTAGTAGCACGTAGCTAAATAATTATTTATCTAAAGCTAAAAAGGGAAAGGGGAAATCTCTATTTAAGCTATATAGCTTCGTACTTTATAAGGGTCGCTTAAGTAGCCCGTACTTAAGTTAAGTTCGGGTCGAACTTAAGCTAAGTTTAAGTAAAGTCTTATATAACTTCGGCTATATATCGGCCTAACTTTAGGTCGTTTGTTATAATATAACTATAGCTTTTCTTATAGTATAGCTTATAATTCTATCCCCTTTTTAAGCCGTTACGCACCGGGGTATATAACGTTAGCGCCTTACCCCCCCTGTTCCGTACTTAGTATTAATTAGTATAGTCGTCCTTATCGTACTTATAATTATATACCGACGCCTCCTTTAAATAATATTACGTTAAGGCGTTAGATACGTTATATACTTACTAATTCGCGCTACTATATTATCCTTAATAGCGCTAAGGCGGTATAATATATCTCCTCCGCTTACTGCTAATATTAGTGCTTAAAGCACGTCTTTCTTACCCGCCGCTTATAGTTCTTAAGTATAAATACCCTTCCTCTCTCCCTCTCTTTCTCTTTTTTCTTTTTCTTTTTTAATTACTAATTTACCTACGCGCGCGCCCCCTTTTATAATAGCTTCGCCGCGCCGCGCTTTAATATATCTACTATAACACCTTAAGCCTTATCCCTTACTATATCGTAGGCGTTTACTTATCCGGCGCCTTTTAGTACGCCCGGCGACTATATACTACCGCCTTTATATTAGTCTTCGCGCCCGCTATTATCGCTTAGTAAGCGGAGCGTAATATATAGTATTATTATACGGCGCCCCTTTTACTTTATGTATATTAGATATATAGTATCTCTTAATACGGATACTTAGTATAAAGCTTATTAAAATTAAGCCTTGCCTTACGCCTATAATTATTTTACTTATGCCCGCGCCGGATCGCGCTATTTGCTTATATATCCTTATTTTTAAACTATATATAATACGATGCTAACGCGATATTAATATACTAGCGATATAGTCGCCGCTATAAACGCGCTTTAAGATTATATATCTTAAAAGACGTTTAAAGATTACTATACCGACTTATATATACGTTTTCCGATCCTTAATAAACGCTAGCTAAAGGGATATTATTAATAATTGCTATAGTATATAAAGTTAGCTTATACTATTACTATAGCGCGCTAGGCCTAGATATACCTTAATATTTAAGGTTAATCTATTAATATCGGTAGGTAGTAAGTAGTTTACTTTAATTAAGTCGTAGTTTTTTATATATCTTATCTATATTTACTTTATATCTTATTATTATCTATGCTTTGTGCGCGTTTATAGCGTATCCTCCTTATACTTACTATTTAAAATCGTCTTAACGTTTGCTAGGCGTGGCTTAAAACTTTTTTTTATTTTTCTTAGTTTTCCTCCTTTTCTTTACTACTTCCCTCGTCCTATCCCTTACTCCCCGGCTCGGCTTATTATTATCTTTCCGCCTCGCCCTTATCGTTTTTTATTATATTATTATATCGTCCCTTAAATTTCTTTAAGGTAATTATATCTTAAAAGTTGCTAATTAGCTACTATATTAAGTTAGCGTACTTATACTACTTTATTAAGACTTAGCGCTATCTCCCCTTTTTAATCCGTCTTTACTAAGCTTACTTAATCTTCTTTATAATATACTTTAGTTCGTTATCTTCCTTAATTACTAATAATAGCTAGTAGTTATTAACTACTTAGCTAAGTAAGAGGTTATACGCTACGCGGCGGAGGAACTTTATATATAGTCTTTTATATATCCTCCTTAATATATTAAGTTTTACTATATATAGGCTTATTACTTTTATTATAATATATTTTTAGTATAGCTAGTTAAGCTTCCGGTAAGGCCTATCCGTAGTATACTTCCTTATATCTAGCTATACTTTATCGCTTATTTAAAGTCTTTCCGCTAGTATATAAGACCGGTTCGCTATCTTCTCTTACCTTACTTACGACGCGGCGATCGCCGTTTAAAGGAAGTCGGCGACTTCCTTTATCCTTTATATAAAGCTCCGTACGCTCTTTACGTTTAGCATAAGCGGTCCCTCCTCCTATACGATTTAAATTAGCTTAATATCGTATTTATATATAGTAAAGAAAGGGCTTATACTTATTATTAATACTACTTAATTATTAAGCGCCGCTTAAGCATAAGGTAGCTATACCCCTTAGTTATCTTACTTATAGTAAATATATATATAGAGGTATACTTATACCTCTTAGTTCGCGCGCTTTATCGCCTTATTAGTTTGCGGGTAGTAAGCTAAACTTAGTTTCCTTTAGACCTTAGTTTATTAATAGAATTCCTTTTAAAATTGCTTTATTTAGTTTATCTTTCGATTTAAGATAATAGATTTTAGCATTTTATAAAAGCGGAAGTAAGATTATAAGAACTTAGTAGTATATACTACTACTTTTATCGTCGGTATTACTTTTAAAGTTATTGCTTTTATTAGCCGGTTTATTATTACTTAAAGGTTTTAAAAGCCTTTAGTCCTTATTAGCAGTAAGTTAACTATAAAGTTTATCGTTAAGTATATAAACGGCTATATAAAGGGCGGTAATAGTAAAAAAAGCCCTTTTAAAAGTTACTTTTAAATATACCCCTTACTATATAGCCCGTAGTTCGTAATAAGCCGGCATACCGTTAATAATTAGCTTAGCTAAAAGAACTTTTAAGCTAGTATTATAAGTATCCCTTTATACTTTAAGTATCTTACTACTATTAAGTTATATATCTACTAAGTAATTAATACTTAGAGCTTATTTAGCTCTTCGTCCTCCCCCTCCTTAAGGTATTAAGCCTTACTTAGCACTTAAAGTTAGTCTTTAAAGCAAAGGCGCCCTTTTATATTAATTATATACTTACTTACTTAAACTTTTAATTACTATTTTAAGGTAAGCGACCGGTCGCTATTCCGCACTACTTAAAATACTACTTAGTACTCTTTATCTTTTTATAATATTACTATCTACCGCTTTTATATTTCTTACTTATTAAATACGTAGGCCGGTCGTGCTTATTCCTTAAGCGTATCTTAGCCTAAGTTTAAGTTAAGTTCTAGCTAAACTCCGCCCTTATTTACCCCGCCTTTATCTTAAGGTACGGGGTTATCCGCCTTATTTATATAAGCGATTAACCCCGCGTTCTTTTCCCCCTTTTATATTATCGCGATAGTATACTCTTTTTATACTAATTATCGCGGGAGGTTTATATACTTACCGCTAAAAGGGACTTAATATCTTATTAGTCGCGCGCTATTTAAGATTATTTATACTACGCGTTTTATTTCCCTTTTATTAAATGCCCCTTTTAGCTTATCTTAATCGCATCGCGATAAAGTATTAAGTACTACCGCTAACCTCCTTAAGCGGTACTTTAATATAAAGTTATATTAGGCGAGCTTTATCGCTTATCTATTTTACTTTTTATTTAACTTCCTTTTTATTATAAAGTACTTTAAATTCTTATAATTTATTAGTACTATAAACGCTAGTATATTATATAACTTTACCTTTTAAAAGTCTAAGTATTATATAATTATAAGTAACTCCTTATTATAAATTAAGTAGTTATACTCCGCTATATTAAGTCGTTTTAAGAAGAAACTTACTAAGTATTATATCTTATTCGGTCTTATTTATATTAATATACTACTTATTATATATTTAAAGTAGTTTACCTTTAAGTACGTTTCCTTCTTAAGGTTATATAGCTATAGTACTAGCGTGTTATAAAATGCCTCTTAAATAAACTTAAACGCGGCTTAGTGCTTATTAGTCTATAAAAACGTTATATTCTTTTTATAAAGGCCGTTTAAGCACTATAAGGCCTTAGTATAAAGCGGGATAAAGGTATAGTAGTAATTTATAAACTTAAAGAAGCTTTAAACGCCTTTTATATTTCTTAGCGCTTACTATATCCGGATAGCTTAAATCTTCTTTAAGTCGTACTAAACCTTACCCCCGGCCTATATAATAAAACCTAAGTACTTTACTTTTTTCGTTATAAAGTCGTATTTTTATAGGTTTAGTATAAGGCCTACTTTTTATAACTTTTTAAGTACTTTCGCTACCTTATCTTAATAGTCGCGGAGCGACCTTAATAAGTAAATTAAAACGTCGTTTATATACGCTATAACGAACTTATAAAGATAGTCTTTTAGCACTTAGTTAATATAACGTTAAAAGGTAGCCGGCGTTTTTATAAGGCTAAATAAGTATACTTACTACTTAAATAGTCCGAACCTTATTTAAAAGACCGTTTTAAACTTATAGCCCTTTGCGATTTTAATCTTATAAAACGCTACGATAACGTTAAGTTTTATAAACTAACGTGCCTTTATTAATATCCTTAGCGTTTTTATAATTAATAGTAGCGTATACCGATTCTTTTTCGTAATTATATTTAAGGCTTAATAGTTATAGTAAAAGCGTAGTTAGCTATCGGCCTTCTTTATAAATAATACTAACGCCGCGGCTAATAAACTACTTAAGCGGATAAGGTTTGCTTTTAGTAGCTCGTTTAAAGTCTTCCGGAGGATAAAGAGTTCTTCCTTTAATATATTATAAAGGGGCCCTTATAATAATAGCGGCTCTTTACTATCTTTATTAAAGGTAAGATAGATCTTATAGTCTATACTTAGTTAAAACGGGGGTTGCTTAAGTGCTTTTATAAGTATAAAAAGGTCTAGATAAGCTTATAATACCTAAGCTAGGATATAGTCTGCTAGGTTAACTAGTATCTTTAGCTAAAAGGCCCTCTTTACGTCTTTTATTATAACTACCTTTATATTAAGCACTTATTATTGCTTTTAGTTATCCTTTTAAGCCTTTTCTTATTAGCACTCCGCCGCGAAGATAGAGGCGCTTACTAACTTCGCCTTTTTAATATTTGCGATCTTTACGGCTTCCTTTAATCTTTAAAGGCCGATTTAAATCCTTACTTTTCTATGCCGGATTTAATCCCCCTTAGCGTTATAGACTACCTTATTCTTCTTTATTTACGGTCTTCTTAAGAATACGTCGTAGCTTAACTCTAGTACTATATAGGCAAATATCTATTTTAAGTGCCCGTTAATCTTTATCTTAAACGCTACGATCCTTTTCGTTTAAAGCGTTAGTATATCCTTTAAAAAGGGCTATAGTAGCCTCCTTATCCTATTTATAAAAGGTATCTATAGCCTTATCGCTACCCCTTTACTTACTATAATATAGTAGTTATAGCCTATATCTATAAGTGCGTTAAGCCCCTTCTTCTTATTAATACTAACCTTAAGTAGTACTAAGTTTAATATAAGGTGTTTTTTTATTAACTTTTAAGCCGTCTGCTATTTCTTTTTCTCCCTTAACGCTTAACTTTATACTAAGGTTTTTCTTTTCTTAAATTAGAATTTACTTTAGTTACCTCTTTAGTTATAGCTATAGCTACTTATAAAGTTCCTTCTTTTTTCTTTTTATAAAAGTAAGCGATATACCTTATTGCCTTATAAGTAAAACACCTTTATATATTAAGCCGGCTTTATCCTTTTCCCGGCTAGGTTATAGCGTTAATTTTACTTATTAAAGTATTACCCTTTAAATCTTTTTAGTCTTAAGTTGCCCCTTTTATTACTTTCTTTTAGCCTTAAAACGGCTACTTAGTTTACTAAACCCTTTTTAGCTTTACCGCGATTTACACTACTTAATTAGTATACGCTAAAAAGCTTAAAGTTAGGAGGTTAATTATTATAAGTGCCTCTTTAAGGCGAAGGCCTAAAGCGCCCTTTAAGAACACGATCTATATATTATATAGCTATAACCCCCTTCCCGCCTTAAAGAGCCTTTGCTTAAACTTAAGGAGGAACGCTATAAACGTTTAGTTCTTTCTTTATTTAATTGTATAGATAGCCGCCGCCGCCCGCGATTAAATATTAATATTAAAGTAAATCGAATTAAGGTACTTAAGGAATTCCTACTAATCGTAACTTTAATCCGCGCCGGTGCTATAATAAGTCGCTATAGTTTATTATAGCTTTATATTTAAGTAGTTATAGATTAAGTAAAAAACCTCCTTTAAGCTTAAGAAGAAGTCTTAGTCGATCTCGTACTTTTCTTATATATATCGTGCTTAAAGCGTAAAGTAGCGCCGCTAGCTATTAAATTTCCTTAGCGCTAAAAGTAGCTTCTATTAGTCTTTTTTCTTTATTACTTCTTTCTTTATTATAAGTATTACGGCCCTTATTATTATATTATAAGGTAGCATTAAACTACTAATTAGTAAGCCGGCCCCTCCTTATATATATATCTTTACTATCTCTTTTAGCTTTTATATTAAGGCTCTTATTATAGAATCTAAACGGCCACGCCCGGACTCCTTACTTTACTCTTAAGGAAGCCTTATAAAACCCCGCGATAAGAACGCCCGGAGTATATACTACGAAGGCTCGCCTAAAGAGATACGATAAACATTACTAATCGGACCCCGCTAAGGTTTCCGGGATATAACTACGGATAGTTAAGAGCTTACTTAACTATAGTTTACGACGTATCTAACTATAAAAGATACCGTAGAAACTATTAAGCGGATTCCGTTAGTATCTTTAAGGGATTTCTAGGGATTTTTATAGGATATCTTAATTATAGTTCGACCCGTTTTTAACTATAAAAGCACCTCGGAAAACATAGGATAAACCTTACCGCGATTTTTAAGGGATATTTAAGGATATTTAAAGGATTTCCCCGATTATAGTCTATAGTATTTCTAACCGGGCTTATACTTAGTTTATTAAGCGATTTTACGAGGATATTTATAGTTTACTTTATATACTATAAATAATATAGTTAAAGATCTTTAAAATTAGCTTAAAAAACTAAGTATAAAGTAGCTAGCTATACTTTTAAGAAATAGATAAGCTTTTTACTATTTCTAAACCCTTATATACGTTTACGTGCGGTAATTAATCCGTTATACTAGCTTAACTAGCGGTAATTAGTTTATAGTACCGGCCTTAACTAGCGGTAATTAGTCTATAGTACTAGCCTTAACTAGCGGTAATTAGTTTACGCCCTATCCCCTTATCCTTACGCTATAAGGCGTAGTAAATAGTAGCAATTCCTACCTATTTAAACGGAAATCCCTTAAATATCTACTAAGCTAAAAGCGACTATATCGCACGATTAAGTACTTATTTTATAGGAAGTTAAATACTAAATAATATTTTCTTTAATAAGAAGCTCCTATTAGCCTTTAAGTCTAACCTTAATAATAAGCACTTCTTCTTTAACGCGCTTATAATAAAACTTTAAGATAAGTAGGCCGTAAAAGCGAAAGAGGCCGCGGCTTACTAAGTATACTAGTTTAATAATCTCCTTTACCCCTTTTTAAAGTACTATACTATAATAGCCTATAAAGCTAAATAAGACGTAAAATAAGTCCCGCTTAGCTAAGCTAAGACTACTACTTTTTAAGAGGCAATCCGCTTTTAAAATACTAATAAAGGATAGACTATAAAACGATAAAATCTATACGATTAAGTAAACTAAATTTAGTATTACCTAAACGGATCGATTATCCTTTAAATAAAAGAAGTAAGGATAAGCCGACCTTAAAACTATCTAGCTCCCTGCCTATTAAATACCCTTTAGATCGAGCTTATAATAAAGTCACTCTTTCCTTAAGACGATAAGCTTAGCGGATATTTTTACCGCATACTA
>JAPEBW010001545.1:0-22351 GCA_027405785.1 Ophiocordyceps robertsii | reverse complement strand
TATATACCGACATATAAGTGGCCGGAGCGCTTATATCTTATGTTTCGTAATATAAAGTCCGCTTAAATACTAAGGTAAACTTTACGTCTTAATTAAAGATTATCCCCTTTAAAATCCCTTAGTTAGCGCGGAGTAGTTTAGTATATAATGCTTATACTTAGTCTTCCGCTATAAACTAGTTATTACTTAAGATAAGGAGATATATTTTTAAGACTTTATTAATTATAGTTAATAAGGTATTAAAAAAGTTCTTTATAAGATCTTTTTATAAGGATTATTTAGCTTAAACTACTAAAAGCTTAGTAATAAAGTTTATTACTATTATATAATAGAAAACTAGTAGGCTTTAAATTAAAATAAGCTACTTTAGCGTCTTACTTTAGTTAGTTTAGTTATAATAGTAAGTATTATAGCTATTTAAAACCTTATTTATATATTTAATAAGCTATAAGATTAAGAAGCTTTTAAATAAATCTTATTATATATAAGTATAGTTAGTATAAAAATATTTAGTATAGGCGTTTTTAACGATCTCCTTAGCATAAGTCTTAAGGATATATAGTCTTTAGCGTTTATTATTCTCCGTAAAGTATAGCAACCCTTATAATTAAAGAAATTAAAGTTTAAGGATACTATCCTTATCGCTAAGCTATACTATAATTTTTGCTTACTATATATCCTTTATATATCTATTAATTATTTTTTAGCGGAGCGGCAATTTAATTAATACTTTTATATAAAGAAACATACGGTTTATTATCTTATCTTCTTAAATACGTTTTAATTCCCCTTTTTAGTTTAAGAATACTAGCTTATTATCTTAGTGCGGTAAATATTAAAGCGCGTCCGGCATAACGTTTTTAACGCTTAAGATATAACATACCTTAAGCGGGAATTAGCTTAAGTATTAAGACGCGAGGACTAGCTTATTATTAAATTTTATACTAGTAAAAAATAAGGATTTTTAGTATACGATTTTATAAGTGCTTATATAATTAGTAAAGATAACTACTTATAGCGTTTTTATAGATAGTACTATAATACATAACTTATATACTACTTATATTAAACCGGTTACTTTAAGTTTTATAGGCTAGTATTAAGGTTCTCCGCTTTAAAAAGCGCGGCTTAAATAAATAATAAGCTAAACCTTAGTCCGGGCTAGTAGCATCTTTTTATCTTATTTTATACCTTCTTTTAAGTAAAAAGCTATAGCCGCTACTCTATATTCTTAAGATATATCGATTTAAATAAATAATTATTAAGCGGGGTCGAAGTAGTAAATCGTTTAAGGCTTAGTAAGCTTCTTAGTTAAAATCGCGAAGGCCTCTTTTTTTTTAAAGTAAGCTAAAAAGCGGCTTTTACGGCGTATTAAGCTTATCCTTAGCCCTTTAAAGGGACTCCTTCTTCTTATCTTACTTAAAGCAGCTCCGTCTTTCGTTTTTATAAGACGTTAACTTCCTTAGCAAAATACGGGACTATATAGTATAGCTACTTAATAAGGCCGATCTATTTCTTAAGCTATTAAAGGTTTTTTAAGAACGTAATATCCCTTAAAGCTTATACGCGTTTATTTATATTTATTAAGCTAATAGCGTTTACCTTAAATTTAAAGAGCTATATAGATAAGTATACTAAAAAAGACTTTAGTTTAGATAAGGTAATATTATAGTTATAAAAGGCGCGGAATATAGCCTTTAAATATTAAAGGTATTATTTAGCTATATTAAAGTATATAATAATATTATTAATATAAGCCGCCGCGTATTCTTAATATTTATAAAGGACGTTATTAATAAACCTTTAAACGTATATTAAGGAGTTCTTAAAGCTTATAAGTATTACTAGTAATCTTTTTAGCCCGTAATAGCTTATAACTATAAACCTTTCTTAGTAGTTTTAGTAAACTAAGAATTAATAAAAAAACGATTATACGTTTACTATATTAATAAACTTCTTTCCTTAAAGACGTTTAATTATATCGCTTTAAAAGGGCATTAAGTAAGCGTTTAAGGTAGTAATAGCGTTAATCCCTTATAAGTTTATAACTACTCGTCCTTTTTCTTTTTTATTTACCGTTTTCTATACTATAAATACTAGCGCTGCGAATAAGGTTAGCTTATAAACTTGTTTTAATTAGCTTTATATAGTTAGCTAGCCGAATATCGTATTTACTACTTTCTTATCTTTATTACTTAATAAGTATAATCTTAATATAACTTATTAATATTACTATCCTTTTATTAAAGAAATACGTATATATTCGGATTCGTTTATATATACTACTTCTTTATTTTTTTAAAGGTAGGGAAATAATTAAAGGATATCTTAGACTTTTAATACGTATTTTAAGTCTTTAACGTAGATTTAAACGCCCTTATTAATAGTAAGTTTAGGTAAGTCCTTAGTTCGGCCGATTTTAAGTTTATAGTTTACTATAAGATCCTTTTATAAAAAGTCCTTAGCAGGGTCTATTTTATCCGGATTTTTTATAAGGGTTTCCGCTAAAAAGGTAGTAACGTCGACCTCCTTATATAGCTAAAACTGCTTATTAAAGTCTATAATTATCCTTACTTTTTATTAAAGTCTTTAACTTATAGGGTTATAAGGACTTAAGCTATAGCTTAAGCCTTATTATATAAGGAGGGCCGGGTCCGTATATATAAACACAGACCCGCCGTATATAAGCAGGCTCTTTATAGCTTATTATTATAATACTACGGACGGCACCTATATACTAGCCTCTACCTACTTTATAATAGTATAAGCTATTAATTATAGACTTGTTTAACGGTATAATAGCGGGAGCTCCGCCTTAAGCGGAGCGGGACGACGCTATTATAAAGTCGTTACGGAATGCCTTAAAGGCGTTAAAAGGTACGTCGGCCGGCTAAAGAGATAACTTCCTCGCCGCACTAAGGGGGCCGACTATAAAGCCTATTTTAACCCTTATAGTATCTGCCGCGCTAGGAGCGGCGCCTACGATTACTACGGTGCGGAAGCCGCTCTTATAGCCGATATAAGACGGGAAGCCGGAGAGCTTTTACTTCTTCCTTAGCCGGCTATAGGCGAAATACTATGCTAATAAGGAATACGGCCTTAATAGCGGCCGGAGCGCCGTTTAGTACGCGCTCTTATACACGCTACTAAAGCCTTAAATAAGGAGGATCGCGGGTTTTTAGGAAAAGGGGGGCTATAACGGCTCCCGGGACCCTTAGGACTTTTTTTAGCACTTTATCTACGCGTTTAGTAATATATAGGAATAAGAAAAGGCGTAGGATAGGCTACGCACCCTTAGATAAAGGGACGGATAGTCTTTTAAGGAGTTCCTCCTTAAGTTTAAGGAGACCCTCTTCTAAGCGGCGGGTACCACGATATAAGAAGATAGCGCGAAGCTAATATAGCTATAGAACTTAATTACTTTAGCGCTTCGCGAGCTTCTTATCCTTATTATTATACTTTCTATATACGGCGAGTATATTAGCCGCTTTACGAAAGTAGCTTAGGGCTATAAATAGACGCCTCGCTTTTAAAAGTTATAAAAGCGCACTTTATATAGCGGGGACGGGGTTACCCCCCTCCTATAAGATATGCTTACCGTCGACGTTAATAGCGATACTCTTATAACCGCGATAAGGACCGACCGCGCGAAACGCTTAAAGAAGGCATTTATAACCTTAACCTCTTTTACGCCGGCGGGCTAGTCCTCTTAGCAGCGGGCTAAATAGGTCTTTAGCGATAAGATTTAAAAACGACGTGCCGACGGCCGATGCCTATACTGCGGAGCGGGCTCTTACTTCGCTGCGAAATGCCTATATAAGCCGGCGAAGCGTCTTTCCGTAGGAATCCGCTTTATAGCGGTTAATATACTACCTTAGCTCGCCTCGGACGATAAGGACCCCGCCCCTTATAAGGCGGAGGGAAAAGAATAGCTTTAAGGTAAAGACGGGCCTTAAAGCTATAGTCGTTAGCATAAGTAAGGCAAGAGCTAGCAGCCTATATAGAAGAAGATCTTACTTTAATATAAGTTATGCTTAATTAGTTTAAGTCTCTTACCGCTTTTATAAATAAGGGATACTAGTGCTACGCCGTAGTAGATAAGGCGTTCGCACGTTAAATACGAGTGCTTATTAAGAGGATTACCCCGCGCTAAGTAAAGGGCGCCTTAAGCGTAATAAAGGGTGCGGAGATTAAAGGTATTACTTAGCTAGCTACGGAGGTAGCCGGCTGCTTAAGGCTTATTATAGTATACGTAATCCCGGAGCTTAAATTCCCTTTAATCTTAAGGAAGCCTTAGCTTATATATACGTAGTCTTTCTCGGTTCCGTACTAAAAGAGGCTATAGTTCGGCCTAGCGGAGATATAGCTATGCTATATTAACAGCACCTTTAAAGAGATAAGGGCTATACTAAGGCTAGCTAACGCCTTTAAGGTGCTTGCCTTAGTCTTTATAAGCACGGTTAAACGGCTCGCACGCTAAGAGGGCAGGGCCGCCGCTAACGCGGCGATCTACGCTATAAGCCTTACGGATATTAATAAGGCCTTAAAAACTAAGACGCTAAAATCGCCGGCGGACTTATAAAGGGTTATCCTATAGCGCTTCCACGACTTATTGCCGCTTTTTATAAAGCACGAGGCCGATAAGCTTAACCCCTATAAGCTAAGAGTCGATTATAGGATCCTTATCCGTATAGATAAGCGAGGAAAGGAGTTCCCCGCGCCCTTTAAGCCGCTATATAGCATATTACAGGCCGAGTTATTAGTGCTAAAAAAGACCCTTTAGGACTTATTAGATAAGGGGTTTATCCGGGCGAGTAGCTTTAAGGCAGGCGCCCCGGTGCTTTTTGTCCGGAAACTAAGGGGCGGAATCCGCTTTTACTACGACTATCGGGCCCTTAACGCGATTACGCGGCTAGACCGTTACCCGCTCCCGCTAATCTCTAACACGCTCTATAACCTATTTAAGGCGAAGTAGTTTACTAAGCTCGATATTATATAGGCGTTTTATAAGGTACGGATTGCGGAGGGTAAGGAGTAAAAAACGGCCTTCCGCACCTATTATAGCTTATTTAAGTAGCTAGTTACCCCTTTTAATCTTATTAAGGCCCCGGCTACCTTTTAACGTTATATTAATAACGTCCTTTAAGACTTCCTCGATAAGTTCGCCTCCGCTTATATTAATAATATCCTTATTTATAGCAGCGGCTTGTACGAGGACTATATATAGAAAGTGCGGAAGGTCTTAAACTGCCTTTACCTATACGGCTTATACCTTAATCCGGATAAGTACGAGTTTAAAGTAGATATTCGCCTATATAGTTCCGGAGTTAAGCTATAACGTGTTTTTAAGGAGACTATAGATAAAGAAAAACGAGGTAGTTTATAATATTAAGGGAGAGCGGATTTAGCATAAAAAAGCGGGGATTTAAATTAGTCTTTAAAGCTTTAAGGAAGCCGTAAAGATCGTAAATATCTAAAAAGTAAAGCTAGTAAGCGCCTTTATCTTCGCGGCGGAGTGTTAAAAGGAGAGGGCTTAAAAGGATAGCTAAGGGCAGCGACGAACGTTTAATATAAAAGCAGTTACGATAAAGGACGTAAAAAGGGCCTTTTAGCTAAAGACGCTTATTAACCCGGTAGATTACGTCTTAACTTAAGCACTATAAGCTTACTTAAATCTCTTTATACCTATAAAAGCGCTTAAGCAGCCCCTGTTTTAACTAAGTATAGACTATAAGATCTACCTTACCTTAAATAAAGATAGTAAGGAGCCGCTATTATTATAAGGGCCCTTATATAATATATCGAAAAAAGAACTCCTTATCTTTTAAAGAACCTTAAACGAGTTACTAAAGGTAAACTTAATCCGCTTAAGTAGCTTAGCGGCCGCGGCGTTAGTATTGTTTATAAAGAAGGCCGATAACCGCTTACGCTTTTACTATAATTACTAAGCCTTAAATATAATTATAAAGAGGGATTAGTATACGCTACTACTAATTATAAAAACGCTATAAATACTAGCGAAGGCATGTTAGTTTACGAAACTTAACGTTGTTATAGCGTTTTATAAGATTAAAATCGCAAAGGGCTATAAGTTTAAGACGGCTTTTTAAATAAAGTTTAGACTATTTAAGTAATAAGTATACTTATTTAGCCTTATAAGGACGCCGGCTACCTTTTAACGCTATATTAACTAAGTTTTAAAAGACTACTTTTATAAGTTTATTATAGCATATATAAATAACGTTTTAATTTACTTATTAAGGTCGCTCCGCGATTATTAAGATAAAGTAGCGAAGGTGTTTAAAAAGCTATAAAAAGTAAGCCTTATACTAAACCTATAAAAATACGACTTTATAATAAAAGAAGTAAAGTACTTAGGTTTTATTATATTAGCTAAAGGTAAGGTTTAATATAACTTAAAGAAAATTTAAGCTATTTAGATATAAGAGGCGCTAAGAAATATAAAGGGCGTTTAAAGCTTCTTTAAGTTCGTAAACTATTACTACGCGTTTATTCCGCTTTATATTAAGGCCTCGCGATACTTAAATAATCTTTATAAAAAAAACGCACCTTTTTTATAAACTAAGAAGCACTAAGCCGCGTTTAAGTTTATTTAAAAGGCATTTTATAATATGCTAGTACTATAGCTATATAACCTTAGTAAGGAGATATACTTAAAGGCGGACTGCTTTAAGTATATAATAAGCGGTATGCTTATATAAGTAAAGCTAAATAAAATACGATATTTAGTAAGCTTCTTTTTAAAACGACTTAATATAATAAAGTATAACTACTTAATTTATAATAAGGAATTACTTACGATTATAAAGTACTTAAACTTTTAAAAGGTAAAGCTACGTAATATACTAGCGTTTATAATACTAATAAATTATAAGAATTTAAAGTACTTTATAATAAAAAGGAAGTTAAATAAAAGATAAAGTAAGTAAGTATTATAAAGTAAGTAAAAGCTAGTATATATTAAGGGCCTGCGTATACTTAGTTTAGTAGCACGTGGCCGAATAATTGTTTATTTAAAGCTAAAGAGGGAAAGGGGAAATCTCTATTTAAGCTACATAGCTCCGTACTATATAAAGGTCGCTTAAGCAGCCCGTACTTAAGTTAAGTTTAAGTTAAAGTTAAGCTAAGTTTAGGTAAAGCTTTATATAACTTTAGCTATATATTAGCCTAACTTTAAGTTATTTACTATAGTATAACTATAGCTCTTCTTATAGTATAGCCCGTAATACTATCCCCCCTTTAAGCTATCGCGTATTAAGGTATATAATATTATCGCCCCGCCCCCCGCTTCGCGCTTAATATTAATTAGTGCGGTCGTCCTTATCGTGCTTATAGTTATATATTAACGCACTCCCTTAACTAATATTGCCTTATAGCGTTAGATATATTATACGCTCGCTTATTTACATTGCTATATCGTCTTAAGTAGCGCTAAGGCGGTATAATATATCTCCTTCGCTTACCGCTATTATTAGTGCTTAAGGCACGCCTTGCTTTCCCGCCGCTTATAGTTTTTAGGTATAAATACCCTTTCTCTTTCCTTCTTTCTCCCTTCTTTTTTCTTCTTCTTTAATTATTAATTCCCTTATACGCGCGCCCCCTCTTATAATAGCTTCGTCGCGCCGCGCTTTAATATATTTACTATAACTCCCCGCGCCTTATCTCCCGCTATATTATAGGCGTCTACCTATTTAAGGCCCTTTAGCACGCCCGGCGATTATATGCTACCGCCTTTATATTAGTCTTCGCGCCCGCCGCCGTCGCTTAGTAAGCGAAGCGTAATATATAGCACTACTATACGGCGCCCCCCTTACCTCGCGTGCGTTAGATATATAGCGTCTTTTAATACGGATACTTAGTATAGCGCTTATTAAAATTAAGCCTCGCCTTAAGCCCGTAATTATTTTGCCTACGCCCGCGCTAAGTTACGTTATTTACTTATATATTCTCGTTCTTAGACTTTATATAATATAACGCTAACGCGATATTAGTATACCGGCGCTATAGTTACCGCCGCTAACGCGCTTTAAGACTATACGTTTTAAAAGATATTCGAAGACTATCGCGCTAACCTATATATACGTTCTTTAATCTTTAATAGATACTAGCTAAAGGGATATTACTAACGATTACTATAGTATACGGAGTTAGCTTACGCTGCTACTATAGCGCGCTAAGCTTAGATATACCTTAATATCTAAGGTTAATTTATTAGTATTAGTTAGTAATAAGTAGCTTACTTAAATTAAGTCTTAGTTCTTTATATATTCTATTCGTATTTACTTTATATCTTATTATATCTTATTATATTTATTGTTTATTTAGTTATTATCTTTACTTAATATACGTTTATAGTATATCTTTTTTATATCCGTCGTTTAAAATCGTTTTAACGCTTACTAAGCATAGCCCGAAACTTTTTTTTATTTTTCTTAGTTTTCGTCTTTTTCTTTACTAGCTCCTTTATCCTATCTCCCGCTCCTTTACTTAGCTTATTATTATCCTTCTGCTTCGCCCCCGTTGTTTCTTATTACGCTACTATACTATTCCTCGAATTTCTTTAAGGCGATTATATCTTAAAAGTCACTAATTAGCTACTACGTTAAGTTAGTATACTTATATTACTTTATTAAAACTTAGCGTTGCCTCCCCCTTTTAATCTGTCTTTACTAAGCTTACTTAATCTTCTTTATAACGTACTTTAGTTTATTATCTTTCCCGATTACTAGTAGTAGCTAATAGTCGTTAACTACTTAGCTAAGTAAGGGGTTATCCGCTACGCGGTAAAGGAACTTTATATATAGTCTTTTATATACCCTCCTTAATATATTAAGTTTTACTATATATAAGCTAACTACTTTTATTATAGTATACTTTTAATATAGCTAGTTAAGCTTCCGGTAAGGCTTATTTATAGTATACTTCCTTATATTTAGCTATACTTTATTGCTTATTTAAAGTCTTTTTGCTAGCATATAAGACCGGTTTGCCGTCTCCTTTTACCTTACTTATAACGCGGCGATCGCTATTTAAAGGAAGTCGGCGACTTCCCTTATCCTTTATATAAAGCTCTATACGCTCTCTACGTTTAGTATAAGCGGTCCCTCTTTTTATACGATTTAAATCGGCTCGATATTATACTTATACGTAGTAAAGAAAAGGCTTATACCTATTATTAATATTACCCGATTATTAAGCGCCGCTTAAGCATAAGGTAGCTATACCCCTTAATTATCTTACTTATAGTAAACGTATACGTAAAGGTATACTTATACCTTTTAGTTTACGCGCTTTATCGCCTTATTAGTTTATAGGTAGTAGGCTAAACTTAGTTTCCTTTAAACCCCGGTTTATTAGTAGAATTCCTTTTAAAATTGCCTTATTTAGTTCGTCCTTTAATTTAAAACGATAGATTTTAGTATTTTATAAAAGCGGAAGTAAGATTATAAGAACTTAGTAGCGTATGCTACTGCTTTTATTATTAGTATCGCTTTTAAAGTTATTGCCTTTATTAGCCGGTCTATTATTACTTAAAGGTTTTAAGAGTCCTTAGTCCCCGTTAATAATAAGTCGACTATAAAGTTTATTATTAAGTATATAAACGGCTATATAGGGGGCAGTAATAGTTAAAAGAGCCTTTTTTAAAGTTACCTTTAAATATACCCCTTACTATATAGCTTATAGTTTATAATAAGCTAGCGTACTATTAATAACTAGCCTAGCTAAAAAAACTCTTAAGCTAGTATTATAAGCGTCCCCTTATACTTTAAGTATCCTACTGCTATTAAGTTATATATCCGCTAAGCGATTAATACTTAAAGCTTATTTAGCTCTTTATCCTCCCCCTCCTTAAGGTATTAAGCCTTCCTTAGCACTTAAAGTCGGTCTTTAAAGTAAAGGCGCCCCTTTATATTAATTATATACTTACTTACTTAGATCTTTAATTACTATTTTAAGGCAAGCGATTAGTCGCTATTCCGCACTACTTAAAATACTACTTAATACTCCTTATCCTTTTATAGTATTGCTATCTACCGCTCTTATATCTCTTACTTATTAAATACGCGGGCTAGGTATACTTATTCCTTAAGCGCGTCTCGGCTTAAGTTTAAGTTAAGTTTTAGCTAAACTCCGCCCTCGTTCGCCCCGCCTTTATCTTAAGGTACGGGGTCGTCCGCCTTACTTATATAGGCGATTAACCCCGCGTTTTTTTCCCCCTCCCGCATTATCGCGATAATACGCTCTTCTTATACTAATCGTCGCGGGAGGTTTATATACTTACCGCTAAGGGGGACTTAGTATCTTATTAATCGCGCGCTATTTAGGATTATTTATACTATACGTCTTATTTCCTTTTTATCGGATACCCCTTCCGGCTTATCTTAATTATAGCGCGATAAAGCATTAAGTACTACTACTAACCTCCTTAAGCAGTACTTTAATATAAAGTTATATAAAGCAAGCTTTATTACTTATTTACTTTACTTTTTATTTAACTTCCTTTTTATTATAAAGTACTTTAAATTCCTATAATCTATTAGCACTATAAACGCTAGTATATTATATAGCTTTACCCCTTAAAAGTTTAAGTATCGTATAATTATAAGCAACTCCTTATTATAGATTAAGTAGTTATACTTCGCTATATTAAGTCGTTTTAAGAAAAACTTTATTAAGTATTATATCCTATCCGGTCTTACTTATATTAACACGCCGCTTATTATATATTTAAAGTAGTCCGCTTTTAAGTACGTTTCCCTTTTAAGGTCGTATAGCTATAGCACTAGCGCGTTATAAAATGCCTTTTAGATAAACTTAAACGCGGTTTAGTGCTTATTAGTTTATAAGAACGTTGCGTTTTTTTTATAAAGGCCGTTTAAGCACTATAAGGCCTTAGTATAAAGCGGGATAAAGGCATAATAGTAATTCGCAAACTTAAGGAAGCTCCGAACGCCCTTTATATTCCTTAGCGCTTACTATATCCGGATAGCTTAAATCCTTTTTAAGTCGCACTAAACCTTACCCCCGGCTTATATAATAAAACCTAAGTACTTTACTTCTTTTATTATAAAGTCGCATTTTTATAAGTTTAGTATAAGGCTTACCTTTTATAGCTTTTTAAGCACCTTCGCTACCTTCTCTTAATAGTCGCGGAGTAACTTTAATAAGTAGATTAAAACGTTATTTATATACGCTATAACGAACTTATAAAGGTAG
The DNA here is from genome assembly GCA_027405785.1 of Ophiocordyceps robertsii. Taxonomy (NCBI): domain Eukaryota; kingdom Fungi; phylum Ascomycota; class Sordariomycetes; order Hypocreales; family Ophiocordycipitaceae; genus Ophiocordyceps; species Ophiocordyceps robertsii. The sequence continues at coordinate 11,113 of JAPEBW010001545.1, read as the reverse complement.
TTTTTTAATACTTAGTTAATATAGCGCTAAAAGGTAGCTAGCGTTTTTATAAGGCTAAATAAGCATACTTATTATTTAAATAGTCCGAACCTTATTTAAAAGGCCGTCTTAAACTTATAGCCTTTTACGATTTTAATTTTATAAAACGCTACGATAATATTAAGTTTCGTAAACTAATATGCCTTTACTAGTATCCTTAGCGTTTTTATAATTAATAGTAGCGTATACTAGTCCCTCTTTATAATTATATTTAAGGCTTAGTAATTATAATAAAAGCATAGTTAGCTATTAGCCTTCTTTATAAATAATACTAGCGCTATAGCTAACGAACTGCTTAAGTAAATAAGGTTCGCTTTTAGTAGCTTATTTAAAGTCTTCCGGAGGATAAGGAGTTCTTCCTTTAATATATTGTAAAAGGGCCCTTATAATAGTAGCGGTTCCTTACCGTCTTTATTTTAAGTAAGATAGATCTTATAGTCTACGCTTAGTCGAAATAGGGGTTACTTAAGTGCCTTTATAGGTGCGAAAAGGTCTAAATAAGCTTATAGTGCTTAAGCCGGGATATAGTCCGCCGGGTTAACCGGCGTCTTTAGCTAAAGGGCTCTTTTTATATCCTTTATCGTAACCGCCTTTACGTTAAGCGCTTATTATTACCCCCGGCTATCCTTTTAAGCCCTTTCTTATTAGCACTCCGCCGTAAAGATAAAGGCGCTTACTAGCTTTACCTCTTAAATATTCGCGATCTTTACGGCTTTTTTTAATTTTTAAAGGCCGATCTAAATCCCCGCTTTTCTATACTAAATCCGATCCCCTTTAACATCGTAAACTACCTCGTTCTTCTTTATCTACGGTCTCCTTAAGAACATATTATAGCTTAACTCCGGTACTATATAAGCGAATATTTATTTTAAGTGCCCGTTAATCTCTATCTTAAACACTACGATCCCCTTTATTTAAAGCGTTAGTACGTCCTTTAAAAAAGGCCGTAGTAGCCTCCTTGTCCTATCTATAAAAAGTATCTATAGCCTTATCGCTATCCCCTTACTTATTATAGTATAGTAGTTATAGCTTATATTTATAAGTATATTAAGCTCTTTCTTCTTATTAATACTAACCTTAAGCAGTATTAAGTTTAGTATAAGGTGCTTCCTTATCGACTTTTAAGCCGCTTACTATTTCTCCTTCTTTTTTAGCGCCCGACTTTATACTAAGGTTTCTCTTTTTTTAAGTTAGAATCTACCTTAGTTACCTCTTTAGTTATAGCTGCGGCTACTTATAAGGTTCTTTCTTTTTTCTTTTTATAAAAGCGGGCGATATACCCTATTATCCTATAAGCGAAATACCTTTATATATCGGGCTAGCTTTGTCCTCCTCCTAGCTAGGTTATAGCGTTAATTTTACTTATTAAGGTATTACCCTTTAAGTCTTTTCGGTCTTAAGTCCCCCCCCCTTATTACTTTCTTCTAGCTTTAAAACGGCTACTTAGTTTACTAAACCCTTTTTAGCTTTACCGCGATCTACGCTACTTAATTAGTATATGCTAAGAAGCTTAAGGTTAGGAGGTTAACTATTACGAGCGCCTCCTTAAAGCAAAGGCCTAAAGCGCCTTTTAAGAACACGATCTATATATCGTATAGCTATAACCCCCCTCCCGCCTCGAAAAGCCTTTACTTAAACTTAAGGAGGAACGCCGCAAACGTTTAGTTCTCTCCTTATTTAATCGTATAGATAGCTACCGCCGCCCGCGATTAAATATCGACGTTAAAGTAAATCGAATTAAGGTACTTAAGGAATTCTTACTAATTATAACCTCGGTCCGCGCCGGTACTATAATAAGTCGCTATAGTTTGCTATAGCCCTATATTTAAGTAGTTATAGATTAAGTAGAAAACCTCCTTTAAGCTTAAAAAGATATCTTAATCGATCTCGCACTTTTCTTATATATATTATGCTTAAGGCGTAAAGTAGCGCCGCTAGCCGTTAAATTTCCTTAGCGCCGGGAGTAGCTTCCGCTAGTCCTTCTTCTTTATTACTTCTTTCTTTATTATAGGTATTATAGCCCCCGCTATTATATTATAAGGTAGTATTAAACTACTAATTAATAAGCCGGCCCCTTTTTATATATATATCCTTACTATCTCTTTTAGCTTTTATATTAAGGCCTTAAACTAGCTTATTAGCTATTAAATCTACTACTAGCTTAGCTAAACTTAGTAGCTCGTTTTAATAGCTTTTGCTTATAGTAAGAGGATTACTTATTCGACCCTCGTTTAGATATCGGCCTTTTTTAGCTCTCCCTCTTAAGCCTTATAAGTATAGCCCCCTTATACCGGGTAGGCTTTTTACTCGCGCTATATTATAATTAGCGAGTCTTTTCTTAAGTTATATAACCTCGTTTAAAAGGAGCTTTAAATATATTAAGGGCCTATATATACTTAGTTTAGTAGTATATAGCTAAATAATTGTTTATCTAAAGCTAAAAAGGGAAGGGGGAAATCTCTATCTAGGCTACGTAGCTCCGTACTATATAAAGGTCGCTTAAACAGCCTATACTTAAGTTAAGTTCGGGTTAAAGTTAGGCTAAGTTTAGGTAGAGCTTTATACGACTTTAGCTATATATTAGCTTAACTTTAAGTTATTCGCTATAGTATAACTATAGCTCTTCTTATAGCATAGCCCGTAATAGTATATAAGTGCCGTTTATAGTATTATAATAATAAGCTATAAAGAGCCTACTTATATATAGTAAGTTTAGATTTATATATATAGACCTGGCCTTTTTTATATAATAAGGCTTAAGCTATAGCTTAAGTCCTTATAACCTTATAAGTTAAAGACTTTAATATAATATACTACGCTTTATAATATAAGGATAAGGGGATAAGGCGCGGACTAATTACCGCTAGTTAAGGCTAGTACTATAAACTAATTAAAGCTAGTTAAGCTAGTATAACGGACTAATTACTATATATAAATATATATAGGGGTTTAAAAATAGTAAAAAGCTTATTTATTCTTAAAGGCATAGCTAGCTACTTTATACTTAGTTCTTTAAGCTAATTTTAAGGATCTTTAACTATACTATTTATAGTATATAAAATAAACTATAAATATCCTTATAAAATCGCTTAATAAACTAAGTATAAGCTTAGTTAGAAATACTATAAACTATAATTAAGGAAATCCTTTAAATATTCTTAAATATCCTTTAAAAATCGCGGTAAGGTTTATCCTATATCTTTCGGGGTGCTTTTATAGTTAAAAACGTGTTAAACTATAGTTAAGATATCCCGCGGAAATCCTTAAAAATCCCTTAAAGATACTAACGGAATCCGCTTAATAGTTTTTATAGTATCTCCTTTAGTTAAAGACGTTATAAACTATAGTTAGATAGGCTTTTAACCCTTTATAGTTATATCTTAAAAACCTTAGTAAGGTCTAACCGGTAATGTTCGTTATATCTCTTTAGGCGAGCCTTTATAGTATGTACTTTAGGCGTTCTTATCGCGGGGTTTTATAAGGCTTCCTTAAGAGTAAAGTAAGGAGTCCGGGCGTAGCCGTTTAAATTCTATAATATAATACCTCCGCTCTTTATGCCGCGCTATATAGTTTAAAGCTATTATAAAGAGCTACTAGTTATTATAAAACGCTACTTAGTCCGCGGCTTAGTAAGCGCTAAACTCGCGTTATAATAAGTAAGGCTATATAATAATAAGTTTAATAGCTTTACTTACCGCCGCTACTTACTTTTAATTAAGCGGCTACTTATTAAAAGGCCTATCCGCTTATTAAGCGGGCACTTTATCCGCTTTAAATAGCCCGGCGGCGTATTAAGCGGCTTAAGTATTTTACGCTTTAAGTTAAGAACTAAGAGGTATAAATACCCCGTCCCTCCGCTTTTAACCTTCCTTTCTTTCCTTTTCCTTTTAAACTAGTAATAATTATAGTAATAGTAGTAGTAATAGTAGCGGTAGTAATAATAATAGTAATAATAATACTATAAGTATCGCCTTTTAATATATAAAGTAAATACCTTTAAGCTAACCCTTATAAAAATAATATATCGTTTATATTATTAATACTTATATCGGAGCTCCTTAACGATATCGAGCTTAGGTGCTATACTTATACTACTACCGCCGCCTATATTACCGCTACCTCCTTAGCCGCGCTTATACTTATAATACTCTTATAAGTAACTATACTATCGCCGGCCTTTATAACTTTACCTTTTAGCAGCCCCCTTACTACCCTTAAGACCGCTAAGTAAAGCGCTATAAGTCCGCTCCCTTAAGTATGCTATCTTTATACTAACCTATAACTTAATATAAGCGGTAAGTATTACTTAGCGCCGCTTATAATAAGTCTTATATATACTACTTATTAAGCGGATATGCTTACTATAAGTAAGTAAGTCGCCTTAATAGTAGCTACTTTACCTATACTTATACTAGCCGCGCTTATAAAGCGGCTTTAGCCGTTTTTCTTACCGCTAAAATAGCTTAAAAAGCTAACCTTAATAATAAAGCGGTTAAGGCATAATTAAAAGCCGCCGCCGCCGCTTACTATTACTTATACTCGCTTAAGTAAATAGGCTATATACTTAAATAAGTCCCCCCTTCCTTTTTTTCCTCCCTTCTTACTATACTTATTATAGCGATTAGCGCTAACTATCCTTAGTTAAGAATACCGCTTTTATAGCGCTATTAGCGGTGCCTTTATCCGTCCCCGCTACCCTTATCTTAGCTATTTATACTACCTATAGTAGCGCCGCCGCCGGCCTTATCGTGCCCGCCGCCGCCGGCGCCTTTTTTAACCCCTTTACCGCCGCTGCCGCTTAAATATCTAGGCTAAAAGGCCGTCTCCGCGCTTTAAAAGCCGCCGCCGCCGCCTTTAAGGAGGAGGGGGAGGAGGAGGGGGGGGAAAATAAAGATAACGATAAGGAAGAGACTAAAAATAAAGATAAGTAATATAAGCCTTAGTCACTTAAGCTAAGCGGCCTTAAATATAACTCCTTTTTCTCTTATACTTTATAAGATACTATAAGTAATAAAAAGGCTAAGGTTACTTCCCGTTTCCGCTTAAAGGGGAGCTGCTAGTTACTAAGCTTATTGTTTTTATTTACTAGCCTATAAAGGGCTTTAAACTTATTTAAAGTATTAGTACCCGTAAGCTCTTATATAGGTTCTTAAGTTAAGTTTAAGTAGCTACGCTACTTAATAAGTACCTCCCGCCGCTTACTTTTACTTACCCTTTTTTAATAAGCTGCCTTTACCTCCTTAATTATAAATTCCTCTTCCCCCTTAACTAAGATTATAAAGGGCTAAGGGTTTATAACCGCTTAATTAAGTAAGGGGTCTTAAGCCGCTTAGCGTAATAAGTTTATATTAATCTTATTATATATCCTTAAAAGTAACCTTTTAAGCTTTATAACTTATAAGCTAATAACTCTCCGTACTATAAACTTTATATATAGCTAGTTAAGCTTTTTCTTTAAGTAGCTAAATTAGTAATTATAAAGGTTTAACTAAACTTTATCCCTTAATGCGAAACTCTTTATTAAAGACTTAAACTTATTAGCGTGCCGCTCTTAATTCTATATAGCCGCCGCTATTACTAATTAGTAATAGTTTATAGTCTCCTTAAGTTTTTAAATAAAGTAAGTAGCCCGAGCTTTTAGCGAGGCGGCTAAGTGCTTTTTTACTATTATATCCGCTACTTAAGGTGTTAAGAAAGGGGGTTTAAAGCTATATAACGCGAAGAAAAGGGTTATGCTAATAAACGCTTAAAGCTTATTATTTAAAGCAAGCTATATAGCTAAGAGTTAATAGTCTTAATCTACTTAGTTCCGGGCTACTATAGCTTATAAGTAAGCTTATACCTTTTAATTAATACGTTTTAGGCCTTTATTAGTTTATAAGTAATATATAAAGCTAAGTAGCTAAGTAACTTAAAGCAGCTTATAAAGGTATTACTAAAAGCGCCCTGTTTAGTTAAAGCCTTTATTGCTTATAATTAAAGTAAGCTAGTTATATATCCGCGCTTAATACTAAAAAAAACGTTTTATATATACCTTTGCTTTTATAAAAGGTATTAGCTTAAGTACTACTTTTTTATTAAAGCGGTCTTTAATAACTTATATATAGCGATTTTTTTTAATATAAATAAAAGGTTTATTATAAAATCTATTTAAATATATATTTAAAACTAGTTTAAGATTAGTAGCTACTTTAAGAGCTTTTTATAAAGCGCTTACTAAATCTTTATATAGCCGTAAACATTATAATTATAAAGGAAGCGGCGTATATAATACTATATAAAAGGCTAATAAAAGTCCCTTATAAGCCTTACCGCTATGCCTTATTAGCTAAGGTAGCTAATAATATTAAAGTTATAGATTAGCTATACTAGCTTCCCTTAAAGCTTGTTCCTTAGCTTATCTTTTAGCGGGGCGTTCCTCTTATTAGCTTTTATCGTATAAAAGGCGCCTAGTACTTATAACCTACCCTTTTAGCGGAGGTGCCCCTTTAAGTCGATATAATAGTCCGCTACTTATACTTTTAATCGTAGCTTCGGATTTAAAAAACGCGCGCCGGATTCTATAGCGCGCCGCACGCTCTTATATATACGGTCTTAAGAAGCTAGCCTATCTTAAAGATACTAAAGGCCCTTATCTTAAAAAATCCTCGCTACTTAAGCGCTTAGGCCTACTTAGTCCCTTAAACTTAGCGCTTAAGGAGGCGTTAATAAAAAGGGCGGGATACCCGCTTTTAATATAGTAAGCAAGTCTACTTTATTAAACAAGGGGGTTAAAAGCTCCTTAATAAAGGCATTAAATAAAGGGGTTAAAGGTTCCTTAATAAAGGAGACCTTAATATATATACATAACGCCGCTTATAAAATAAGCTATAAATCCCGCGCCTTAATATCCGCGTTTATAGTGCGGTCTTAATCCCGCTAAGAAAGCGCGTTTAAGATAGCGGAGTCTTAACCTAGCCTATACTTAATCTAAAAGTTAAAGCGGGATAGGTACTTAGCTTAATAAGCCTACCGCTTAAAAAAGTGCTAGTAAGTTATAAAATACTTAAGGTTTTAATAGTTTATAAGGACTTTAAAGCTCTTATAACTATAAAGCTCCGCTTACTATTACTTAAAATAGCTAATAATAACAAGTATCTTTTTATTATAAATAACATAGTTTCTTTCCGCTAAAGTTAACTTCTTTAAGTAAAAAGCTATAAGCTGCTTCTGCCTTTTTACTTTTTGTAAAAGCGTGCCCTTAAGCGCCTAGCCGTTATAGTCCGCTTTTATTATAGTAGTGCGGTTAAAATCTTATTAAAGCAGCACTAAGGCCTACGAAAATAAGTCCTTAAGTATATAAAACGTACTTTCTTATATAGGTCTTTAATAAAAAGCTACCTTTTTCCTTATAATTTCGTTTAATAGTATAACGATTTTAAAAAACCTATAGATAAATATATAGTAGTAATTAGCGAAGCTTAAAAAGCTTTATACGCTAGTTTATATTATTAAGGTATTTTAATCTTAAATCGCTTATATCTTAACGGGGTCCGCTTAAATGCCCGCGCTAGTATAAATTATAAACTTAAGGTACTTTATATACTTAACCTTAAACTTATACTTATCCGGATTAAGGTATAAGCTATATAAGTAAAAGCGGTTTAAGACCCTCTATACTTTTTATATATAGTCTTTATATAAGCCGCTACTATAAATAAGAATATTATTATTACGGGCTAGGCCTTAGATTAAGCCCGGGCTGCGCCTGTATAACTAACCCTTAATAAGCGTGGTTAATTAACTAGCTAGCAGCTTAGTTAATTCGTCCTTTTTTACTATGCGCTTAGCGTACTACCTACCGCAGCGGGTAGATTAAATAGCTGCCCTATAGTAACAAATAGTAGTATAACTACGTGCTATAGCCCCGTTAAGGCCGACCCGTTATAGTTAACTTAGCTATAATAAAAGGTCTTAGGTTCGAGACTTACTAACGTACTAGTAAGGACGGCTTAGGCTTATAGCTACGAGAGAGCTGCTAGCTAAAAGAGACGACTTATTAGCCTTGCTTAAAGGCGGCGGGGTAAAGAGGGGGTAGTATTACGGGCTGTTAAGGGCCTACGTATACTTAGTTTAGTAGCACGTAGCCGAATAATTATTTATTTAAAGCTAAAAAGAGAAGGGGGAAATCTTTATCTAGGCTACGTAGCTCCGTACTATATAGGGGTCGCTTAAGTAGCCCGTACTTAAGTTAAGTTTAGGTCGAAGTCGGGCCGAGTTCGGGTAAAGCTTTATGCGACTTCGGCTACATATCGGCCCGACTTTAAGTTATTCGCTATAGTATAACTATAGCTCTTCTTACGGCATAGCCCGTAACACGGGCTAGGCCTTAAATTAGGCCCGGGCTACGCTTATATAACTAACCCTTAATAAGCGTGGTTAATTAACTAGCTAGTAGCTTAGTTAATTCGTCTTTTTTTGCCGTGCGCTTAGCGCACTACTTACCGCAGCGGGTAGATTAAATAGCTGCCTTATAGCAACGAACAGTAGTATAACTACGTGCTATAGCCCTATTAAGGCCGACCCGTTATAATTATCGATATAAGCGGAGGCGAACTTATTAAAAAAGTCGCGAAGGACGTTATTAATATAATATTAAAAGGTAGCCGGGGCCTTAATAAGATTAAAAGGGGTTACTAGCTACTTAAATAAGCTATAACGGGTGCGGAAGGCCGTTTTTTACTCCTTACTCTCCGTAATCCGCACTTTATAAAACGCTTATATAACGTTAAGCTTAATAAACTACTTTACCTTTAATAAGTTATAGAGCGTATTAAAGATTAAGGGGAGCGGGTAATAGTTTAGCTATATAATTATATTAAAGGCTTAATAGTTATAGTAAAAGCGGATTCCGCCTTTTAGTTTTTAGATAAAAAGCACTAAAGCGCTTACTTTAAAGCTACTTACTTAAATAAACCCCTTATTTAAAAAGTCTTAAAAGGTCTTTTTAAGTACTAATAACTTAGCCCGGGATATGCTATATAGCGGCTTAAAAAGCGCAGGGAACTCTTTTTTTTACTTGTCCGTGCGGATAAGGATTATATAATCGACTTTTAGCTTATAAGGGTTAAGCTTATCGGCCTCGTGCTTTATAAAAAGCGGCAATAAGTCGTAAAAGCGTTAAGGGATTACTTTTTATAAGTTTGTAGGCGATTTTAGCGTCTTAGTTTTTAAGGCCTTATTAATATCTAAAAGGCTTATAGCGTAAATCGCCGCGTTAGCGGCGGCCTTACTTTTTTAGCGTATAAGCCGTTTAACTATATCTATAAAAACTAAAGCAAGCACTTTAATAGTATTAGCTAGCCTTAGTATAGCCCTTATCTCCTTAAAGGCGCCGTTAATATAGTATAGTTATATCTCCGCTAAGCCGAACTATAGCCTTTTTAAGTATAAAACTAAGAAAGACTACGTATATATAAACTAAGGCTTTTTTAAGATTAAAAGGAATTTAAGCTTTAAGATTATATATACTATAATAAGCTTTAAGTAGCCGGCTATTTTTATAGCTAGCTAAGTAATACCTTTAATCTCCGCACCCTTTATTATACTTAAGGCGCCCTTTACTTAGTACGGGGTAATCCTCTTAATAAGTACTTATATTTAACGTGCGAACGCCTTATTAATTATAGCGTAGTACTAGTATCCCTTATTTATAAGAGCGGTAAGAGATTTAGATTAATTAAGCATAACTTATATTAAAGTAAGATCTTTTTTTATACGGGCTACTAGCTCTTACCTTACTTATATTAACGATTATAGCTCCGGGGCCTATCTTTACCTTAAAGCTATTCTTTTCCCTCCGCCTTATAAAAGGCGGGGTCCTTATTATTCGAGGCGAGCTAAGGTAGTATATCGACCGCTATAAAGTAGATCCCTATAAAAAAACGCTTCGCTGGCTTATATAAGCACTTCGTAGCGAAGTAAAAGCCCGTTTTATAGCGTAAGTATTAGCTATTAGCACGTCGTTTTTAGATCTCGTTATTAAAGACCTATTTAGCCCGCTACTAAAAGGACTAGCCCGCTAGCATAAAAAAGGTTAAGGTTATAAACGCCTTCTTTAAGCGTTTTATACGGTCGGTCTTCGTTATAGTTATAAAGGTATTACTATTAATATTAACGGTAAGCGCGTCTTATAAAAAGGGGGTAACCTTATCCCCGCTATATAAAGTGCGCTTTTATAACTTTTAAAAGTAAGGCGTTTATTTATAACCTTAAGCTACTTTTATAAGGCGGCTAATATACTTACTATATATAAACGGTATAATAATAAGGATAAGTAGCTTGCGGAGTGCTAAGGTAATTAAGTTTTATAGCTATATTAGCTTCGCGCTATCTTTTTATATTATAGTACCCGCCGCTTAAAAGAGGGTTTCCTTAAACTTAAGGAGGAACTCCTTAAAAAACTATCCGTCCTTTTATTTAAAGGTACGTAGCTTATCCTATGCTTTTTCTTATTTTTATATATTGCTAAACGCGTAGATAAGGTACTAAAAAAAGTCTTAAGGGTCTTAAGAGCTATTATAGCCCCCTTTTTCTTAAAAGCCCGCGATCCTTTATATTTAAAGCTTTAGTAGTATATATAAGAGCGCGTACTAAACGGCGCTCCGGCCGCTATTAAGGCCGTATTTCTTATTAATATAGTATTTTGCTTATAGCTAGCTAAAAAAAAAGTAAAAGCTTTTTAACTTCTTATTTTATATTAGCTATAAGAGCGGCTTCCGTACTATAATAATTATAAGCGCCGTTCTTAGCGCGGCTAATACTATAAGGGTTAAAATAGGCTTTATAGTCGGCCCTTTTAGTATAGCGAGGAAGTTATCCTTTTAGCCGGTGTTAAAGGTTAGAGCAGCAGCGAAATTGTGGGGAAATCAGGAGATCACGTGATGTTACGTGATAAAGGAGTCGATGTTGTATAAGGCAGGATTTTGGCTAGAATTAATTGATGAAGAATTAAGTGCGTGAGTGCTTGTGAAATCTCTAGCTATCTAGTAGCGGCAGATTCGCCTTTTATAGACAAATATAAGGGAACAGAGTG
>JAPEBW010001544.1:0-22381 GCA_027405785.1 Ophiocordyceps robertsii | reverse complement strand
TTAAAGCGGATTTTTAGTTAAGGCCTTTAAGCTAAACTTTATTAGTAGTACGCAGTAAAAATATCCGCTAAGCTTATCGTCTTAAAAAAAGAGTAACTTTATTTTAAGCTTAATCTAAAAGGTATTTTACGGGTAAGGAGCTAGATAGTTTTAAGGTTAGCTTATCCTTACTTTTTTTATTTAAAGGATAATCGATTTATCTAAGTAATACTAAATCTAATTTACTTAGTTATATAAGTTTTATTATTTTATAGTCTATCCTTTATTAGTATTTTAAAAGCGGATTACCTCTTAAAAGGTAGTAGTTTTAGCTTAGCTAAGCGGGACTTATTTTATATCCTATTTAACTTAATAAGCTATCGCGGTATAGTACTTTAAAAAAGGGTAAGGGAGATTATTAAACCGGTATACTTAGTAAGCCGCGGCCTTTTTTACTTTTATAGCTTACTTATCTTAAAGTTTTATTATAAGCGCGTAAAAGAAAAGGTGCTTATTATTAAGGTTAGACTTAAAGGCTAATAAGAGCTTCTTACTAAAGAAAATATTATTTAGTATCTAACTTCTTATAAGATAAGTACTTAATCGTGCGATATAGTCGCTTTTAGCTTAGCGGATATTTAAAGGATTTCTATTTAAATTAGTAGAAATTGCTATTATTTACTACGCCTTATAGTATAAGGATAAGGAGATAAGGCGTAAACTAATTACTGCCGGTTAAGGCTAGTATTACGGACTAATTACCGCCGGTCGGGGCCGGTACTATAAACTAATTACCGCTTATTAAGCTAGTATAACGGACTAATTACAATACGTAAATATATATAAGGGTTTAGAAATAGTAAAAAGCTTATTTATTCTTAAAGGTATAGCTAGCTACTTTATACTTAGTTATTTAAGCTAATTTTAAGAATCTTTTTATATACTATTTATAGTACGTAAATAAACTATAAATATCCTTATAAAATCGCTTAATAAACTAAGTATAAGCCTAATTAAAAATACTATAAACTATAGTCGGGGAAATCTTTTAAATATCCTTAGATATCCCTTAAAGATTGCGGTAAGATTTATCCTATATCTTTTAAAGTGCTTTTATAGTTAAAAACGGGTCGAACTATAGTTAGGATATCCCGCGGAAATTACTAAATATCCCTTAAAGATACCGGCGGAATCCGCTTAGTAGTTATTACGGTATTTTTTATAGTTAAAGATATTATAAACTATAATCGGATATCGTAACTTATAGTTAGGTAGGCTCTTAACCCTTTATAGTAGTGTCTTAAAGACCTTAGCGGGGTTTAACCGGTAATATTTATCGTATCTCCTTAGGAGAGCCTTTATAGTGCGTGCTTTAAGCGTTCCCGTTGCGGGGTTTTTAAGGCTTCCTTAAAAGTAAAGTAAGGAGTCTAGGCGTAGCTGTTTAGATTTTATAATAAAAGCTATATAAATTATTAATAAGATAACTAGCTTTTTAAATTGCTTATAGTAAAGTTAGTATATAATACCTTATATTTTAAGCTTATTAAAAATACTTTAGTATTCGCGAATAATAACTTTATACCTTAAGCTTATAAGTCTTTTTTACTTAAAGAAGTTATAATTAAAAAGCTATATTAAACTCTAAGTAGTAAATTAGCTTATACAGATTAATAAAATTAAAATCAAAATATATTGCTAAGAAGATATTATAGTATTATAATAAAAAATAGTTTTTAAAACCTTTTTTATTTTAAGGCGATAAAGTATATCTTTAAATAAAGAATTTCAAAACTAATAGACTTAAAAAATCTTTAAATTATAAAAAGATAGGACCTTTTAAAGTTATAAAGAAAATAAAAAAGGTTAATTATAAGTTAAAACTTTTAACTAGTTTACTTATATACCTCATTTTTTTATATCTTTACTAAAGCCGACTTTCTAAAAAGCTAAGGTAGTAAGAGAGCTAGACTTAAAAAGAGTTAAAAAGAGCGAATATATAGTAAAAGCTATACTCGCTAAGAAGATAAGAAATTAAAAACACTTTTATTTAGTAAAGTAAAAGGACTATCTTAGTTTAGATAATACTAAAGAACCTATTTAGCACTTAAAAATGCTTTAAGAAAAGTTATTGATTTTAATTAATAAAACCTTTAAGTTAAAGTATTAGCTTTTTTAAGCTAGGATTTCTTTACTATCTTTAAATAGTAAAAAGAAAAGGAAATCTAAATTAAAATCTTTTTTAAAGATCTATAAAGATAAAGAATTAGGATTTTCTTTAAAGAATTCTTAAGGTTACTCTCTTTAAAGTAAGATTTCTTTAATTATCTTAATTAGTTTCGTAATATTAAAGGTTACTTAAAGAAAAAAGAACGTTTTATCTTTTTAGGTTTAAAAAGACCTTAAAAAGGGGAGTATTTATCGGAAACCTTATTTTATAAGTAATCTTAAGTACTAAAAGTACTAATATTCTATAAAGTAAGTACCGCTAAATATAAAAAAGTAATTAATAAAGTAAATACCGCTAGTTATAAGTTATAACTATTAAAGTAAATACTAGTAGTTATAAGGAGAGATAATATAGCTTAATAGTTAAAGACGGCTAGTATTAACTATAAGCGGTAAAGGCTAAATATGCTTCTATTTAGCTTAAATTAGCTTTAGCTAGTAATAAGATTAGTATTAAATAGATCGACTAATGCTTTATATCATTAACCGATAATTTATATAAAGCTAAAGTAAGAGGCCTCCCTTTAAAAGAGAATAAAATCTTATAAAAGATTTTAAGATAAGGATATTTAGTTTTATAAGCTAGTTATAAGTAATAAAGCGTATATTACTTATAACTAGTAATAAAGACAGTATAAGCTATTTCTATTAGCTTAAAAAGTAGTTTAATTACTTTATAAGTTATATAAATTATAAGTTATAAATTAGTATAAAAAAGCATATAAAAGTATATAAAAGGAAAGCCTTTTAATAGCTTTAAAAAGGTATAAAAGGAGGTCTTTCCTCCTCTTTCTTTTAACTCCTCTTTTTTTTCTTCTTCTTTAGCTAGTTTTAACTTAAGAAATCCGTATAATAAGATACTCTTACTTTATTTAGTTTAGTAGTTTATACTAAGTCTTCTTCTCCTTTTCTTACTAGTAAATTCAAATTTAATAAATCACGCCTTACTACTTGTTATAGAAAAAACAATAAGGGTTTTACTATATAAGGCCTATATAGATAGATTAGCTATTTCATTCCCTTTTTTCTTTTTAAAAAGCGCGGCGGAATAGTATTTTAAAGACCTTTTAAAACTATAATAAGAAAAATTTAGCAAGCTTAGTATTAAATTAAGCTAATAAATCTCCGCTTAATAAAAACTATTCGGAATCTGCTTAAAGATAGTAATATAATCACTTAATAAGGAGCACTTTACTATTAAAGATATAGTAAAAAGGTTTAACTTTAAGTCTTAAATATTGCGCTTATAATATAAAGCTAAAGCCGTACTTTACTAGCTAAACTACTTTATTATAATAATTTACTTAAAGCGAAATGTCTATTTATAAGAATTCTTATACTATTTAATAAGAAATAAAGATTTTAATAAAGAGATAAATAAATATAAGGAAATTCTTCTTTAGTTATAAGTTAAATATACTTTATAATCTTAAAAGCACTTATTAGTATAAAAAAAATAAGTCTAACCTATAAAAAAGCGAGGACTAACTAGCTATACTTTATACGCACTTAAAAAATAGTTTAAGACGCCTTAACTATTTATTAAAAGCTTATTAAGACCGCGGGTAATATTTTTAAACCGCTTAATAATAGCGGAAATATTATAAGCTTTATAGCGTTTACTAAGTTAAGGGCGAAACCTGTCTTAATAGCTAAGGATATAAGCTAAGGTCTTTTAGCTTAAAAGAGAAAGGACCTTTAAGACTATATACTTACTAATACTAAAGCTAAACTAAGTATACCTTAAAACTAAAAAAAGAACTATAATAAAGATTAATAACTATTTAAAAGATAAAGAGTTATAATATAGAAGAAGCTTAAATAAACGCTAATAAAAGCTTAAAAGAAACCGTAATTTATATTATAGTAAACGTAGTACTTAGTTTAAGAGGCTAATAAGGTATATAGATTTTAGATTGTATTTTCCTTAAAGAATAAACTTTACTAATATTATTATTAAGTTTATACTAAGGACTTAATTTTAGGGTTTTAGGCTATTGCTCGGTTTTTATATAAAGGGAAACCGGAGTGCTTTAAGAAAAACCCTCCGCCGCTTCTTTACTTTAAGTCTTATTATATTAGCCCTTATAACTATATATAAAGAAGGGGGGGGGCGCCGGCTATAAACGGATCGGTTAGTTAATTAGCTTAAACTACTATAAGCCCGCTATAAAGTCATAACGACTTTGTATTAAGTAATTAACGGATCTCTTAGTTTGCTATAAATCGATAAAATTCTTCTTATAGGTATTTAATTATCCGCCGAAAATATATATTTTAGGTTATCGCCTTACTTTAGCCGCCGTAAGGCTTAGCGAGCTATATAATCTTACCGGCCTTTAACTAAGCCGGGGGCGCTTTAAGGTTTCTTAAGTCTTAAAAGGGGCCCTTACTAAATTATTATATCGGTACCGCGCCACGTTATTAGTATCGGAATTACTAGTTATCCGGTATAAGTTTTTATTATCCCGGTTAAAGACTAAACCGGGGCTAAGGGCCGCGCCCTTAACGAGTTATTATCGCGCCGAAGTAAGACTAGGCCCGGGCGGGCTTATTTATAGCGGGGCTAAGCTGCTAGTAAATTTTAAAGCGCTTTTAAAAGCGCTAGTTTGCTAATTTTATAGTAAGTTAGCGCGGTCTACTAGTTTCGCTAAAAAGACTATGCCCTTAACCGGATTCGAACCGACCTTAGCGTTATAGCTAGCATGTCTTTTAAGTATATAACTATTATATTATATAGGTAAACTTTACTAATATATTAAAGATAAATACCCCTTTAACCTTAGCTAAGACATTATTATATAAAGATATAGCTTAGTACAATAAGTAGTTATTTAAAAGCTATAAAGCGTTAAAATAGTTAAGGCTTTTTTTAACGTTTAACTATTAAGCTTTTATAAGCCGTTATAATTTACTTATATATACTTTTTCGTTTATAAAAAAGAAAGGCTTAAGATAAGTATTAAAGCCTATAAAAATATTAAAATAAGCCGGAGCTTTATTTAAGCTAACTTAGTAAAGACCTTTTAAGATATAACTATAAACTTTCTTTAATAAATTCTTATTTAAGGAGTAAGAAAAATAGCTACTATTAAATTATTAGGATTTACTATAGATATACTAAAAAGGCTAAATAGCAGTCTTTTAGTTACGAAGGTAAGAATTAGCGCTTAAAAAGTAAAATACTTAATAGCTAATATATTACTTAGCTAAGATTTTTTAATTCCTTATTAAAAGGACCTTATTAACTTTATATTAGTCTTATAAATTAAGGCCTATAAAGGGATTAAAGCCGAAGTTAAGATAGTTTAGCTGAAATTAGCGATATATAAATAAGTAATCTATTTAAGTATTATAATGATTTTAGCTAATTTTAGCTACGCCTTACTTATATAAGTTTAAGCGCTGTTATTAAAGCTTAATATAATATTCTTTTTTAATAACTTTAAGCTCGCATAAATAATAATATAAGATTATAAGAGCTTTATAATAATAAACTATTTTAAAGAGCTATTAATACTCCGCTAAGATTAAAAATTAAGGATAATTATAAACCTTAATAAGTAGTTTTAGCTATATAAGGAGGTTAATATTACTATTTTCTTAGTAAAAGTCCTTAGAAAAAACCCGGATAAAAGAAACCCCGCTAAAAACTTCTTATAAAAAGATCTTATAGTAAACTATAAGCTTAAAATTAGCTAAACCTAGGACTTACTTAAACTTACTATTAATAAGGGTATTTAGATATACGCTAAGGACTTAAAATTTATGTTAAAAGTTTAAAATATCCTTTAATCGTTTTCCTACCTTTAAAAAAATAAAGAAGTAGTATATATAAATAAGTCCGAATATATATATATTTCTTTAATAAAAGGATAATAATATTAATAAGTCGTATTAAGATTATATCTATTAAGCGATAAGGATAAAAAGGTAATAAATATAACATTCGGCTAGTTAACTAAGTAAAGACGATTAAAACGAGTTTATAAGCTAACTTTATTTACAGCGCTAGTATTTATAGTATAAAAGATAATAAATAAAAAGAAAAAGAGATAAGTAGTTATAGACTTATAAGGGATTAACGCCGTTATTACTTTAAACGCTTACGTAATATTACTTTAAAGCGATATAATTAAACGCCTTTAAAGAAAGAAGCTTATTAATATAGTAAACGTATAATTATGTTTTTATTAGTTCTTAGTTTATTAAGATTACTAAGAAAAGTTTCTAGTTATTAGCTATTATAAGTAAAAAAGATCGCTTATAATACTTATAAGCTTTAAGAACTCCTTAGTATATATTTAAAGGTTTCTTATAACGTCCTTTATAAATACTAAGAATATATAGCCGCTTATATTAATAATATTATTATTTATTCCGATATACCTAAGAAATACCTTTTATACCTAAAGGTAGTATCTTACGCTTTTTATAATTATAATATTACCTTATCCGGATTAAGGTCCTTTTTAATATACTTATTTATATAACTCCTTAAATTTTAAGTAAACGCTATTAGCTTAATAAATATAAATAAATATATATAAGCCTTAAAGAATATCGCGTTCTTAAAGAACCTTTAATAGCTTAAGAATTAAATTAGCTTTACTAAATAGCTATATTATATAGTCTTATATTTCGCTAAGGAAGTTAATATCTTATAAAAACAAAATATAAAGCTACTTTAAGTAAAACAGGAAAAAGGAGTCTACTTAAAAGGCTAAGAATAAGTATAATATACCGTAAAAGCCGCTTTTTAGCTTACTCCGGAAAAAGAAAAGGCTTTTATAAATCTAACTAAAAAACTTACTAAGCTTTTAACAATTTACTACTTCGACCTCGCTTAATAGCTATTTATTTAAATTAATACGTCTTAAGAATATAAAGTAGCGCCTAAAGCTTTTTACTTAAAGAAAGGCACGGAATAAGATAAAAAGACTTTATTAGCCTAAACTAAGGTTTAGCTTATTATTTACTTACGCTACGCCCTTTAAAGCGGAAAGCCTTAATATTAGCCTATAAAGCTTTAAGTAGCTAGTTTAATATAAGCGGTTTTTAAGCTACGTACTATAATACTATCTATAAAACACTATAAGTAGTTATCTTTATTAATTATAAAAGTACCTATAGAATAATATATTAAAAATCCTTATTCTTTATTAATATAAAATTTAATAATAAGCTAATCCTTACCTTTTTATACTTAAGCTAATTCTAGCTAAAGGTATACTATATTTTAAGCATTAAAAACGTTATACTAAACGCTTTTTACGTTTACTATACTAAGATAATAAGCTAATATTCTTTAACTAAAAAGGGAAATTAAAATATATTAAAGAAAATAAGATAATAAACCGCGTATTTCTTTATATAAAAGTATTAATTAAATTACTACTTTACTAAAGAATTATTAATAAATATAAAAAGAATATATAATAAGAAAAAATTATTATATAGTTTAGCGATAAGAATAGTATTCTTAAACTATTATTCCTTTAGTTATAAAAGTTACTATACTTTATAAAAAATAATAAATACCGAAAACTATATATCTTTAAGACCTATGCTAAAAAAATCGTTTAAAACGCTTACGCTAAATATTTTTATACTAGCCGTACTTATATATAATAAGATTTATTTAAGAGCTTCTTAATATTATAGCTTAGTAAATATATAAATAAAGTTATAAATAGCTATAACGCTTATTACTATAACTAAACTAATTAAAGTAAGATATTAAGGTAGCTTGTCCCGATTTAAAGCTTACTAGTTTTATATTATATAATAATAATAAGCTTTATTACTAAGCTTTTAATAGTTTAAGCTAAAGAATCCTTATAAAAAGATCTTATAAAGAACCTTTTTAATACCTTATAAACTATAACTAATAAATTTTAAAGATATATCTTCTTATTTTTAATAATAATAAGTTTATAGCAGAAAACTAAGTATAAGCGTTATATATTAAGCTACTCCGCGCTAATTAAGGGATTTTAAAAGGGATAATCTTTAACGAAGATATTAAGTTTACTTTAGTACTTTAACGGACTTTATAATAAGCCTTTAAATTAAAGGTTTTTATCTTTACCGCTTAATACCTTTAAACAAATAGCTTATTAACAAGGCGAAACTAAACTATATAAATTACGCTATAAATCTTTACCGCTAACTTCTTAACCTTATATTAAACTAATATACTAATAGCCTTTTAGTTTAGCTTTAATAACTCCTTCTTTTTAACAATTTATATAGCTTTAAATAAGCTTATTATAAAGATAAGAATAAATAATAGTCTTAAATTCCTTAGTAACTACTTATATTTATAAAACTAAGAAGTCTTATAAAAAAAAGCTAAGTTAGCTATTACTTATACTTAAGCCTATATAAAGGATAGATATAATAAAAAACACCGCTTCTTAAAACTTTAACCTAGCGATTAAGGTTAGTTATAGCTTAGTAAAGGTTATTATATTATAGATAGTAAGCCGGCAAAACTTTAAGAGAGATATACTAAGCCGTTTAAAGTTATTATTAAAGTAAGATAGCTTATATACCGGTTAAATATAAAGTGGTCCCTTAATATTTATTTAGTTATTCTAATAGCATAACTATAAGTAGTAAACGAGCTAGCTACGTGCTTAAAGCTAGTTAAAAATAAAAAGACGCTTTACTTAAATAAATAAGAAGTTAAACGAATTTAATAAAGTTATATAATATATAAAAGCAGCGGAAAGCTATAAAAGAAGTTTCTTATAGTATAAAAAGGCTAGCTAAGTAGCTATAACTTATAAGTAAATAAAAGAGTAGTCTTTTTACTTAAAATTAAAAAGACCTTTAAGAAAATATAAAAGAAGTTAGCTATTTAAGTAGTTTAAATAAAAGTATAATAAGCGGCCTTTATAACTTAATATAAAACTCTTTAACTAAGAAATTTAAGCGGTTAAGCTTAAGTATAAAACTTAAAAGCTACTATAAGTTATAAGAAACTATAACGTATTATACTTAAAGTAATTAGTTATTTTAATAATAATACGCCGCCGTTTACTTTAAGTAATAAGGCCTTTTTAGCCTTATAGTATACTTATTTAAATTCTCTCCGCCGCTTAAATTCTTTTTTTTCCTTTCTTTCTTTTATAACTATACTTCCTTTAACTACTAGCTTTAGCCCGCGGCACCTTACTTACTTTTATATATATAGCCTCTTTTACTTTAAGTTTTTAATCTTAATACTTTTATTTTAAGTTCTTTTATTAATTAATATCTTTTATAGCTAAGACTAGCTACTTTATTATTCCTTTTTTACCTCGCTTTTATATAAGCTTTTAAACTTTTATATTAAAGGATATAAGTAAGCGCTTAGGCTATATAAATATAAGGCGGCTATACTTTATAGCTTTAAGTCTTTTAATAAAAGCTAGAACCTTTAAGTTTAAGCTTTTATTTAAACTTACGCTGCTTTTTTTAACCGCGCTTAAGCTAATAAGCTTAACTTAAATTATAGTACTATAAAGACGGCTTATACTAGTTATTATAAAGTAAATAGGTATAAAAGAGAGTAAGTATATAGCTATAAGTAAAAGGATTATAGCGATATAAAAAGTATGCGAAAAAGTAAAGAAATAAGTAAGATATATATATATAAGGTTATTAATTTATTTAAGGTAAAGGGGGGACTAAGGTCTCTTTATATAGACAATTCCTAAGCTATAAGTAACTTAAGTGATTAAGAAAAGAGCCCCCTATTTAGCGTAGTTATATATAGTAGGCTAATAGCTATTATTAAGTTAATATTATATTTATAAGCCTAGGGATTAATTCCGTAAGGAATACAAAGTGGCGTAGCGACTTAGCACGGATTATGCATATAGTCTCTATATACCCCACTTCTTAATCTGCTTATACCTTGCTTATATATACGTGAAATAATATAAAAAAATATATATAGTATGGAGCATTGTATAACGGATTTAAAATATATTTTAGCGTATTTATGTCGCGTGCTACATATGCTATATCTAGCTTATAAGCTGCAGGAGAGTATATTTTACTCCCTTATAGCCTCCCTTAAATAGTACTTATAGTATATAAGTGCGCTTTAAATATACTAACTAAGTTAAAGTAAAAAATCTTTTTAAAATAAGGAAAAATTCTTTTTTTATAGCTTAAGAAAGCCTATCTTTTATAGAGAAAAACTTAAAGCTTTTTAATCCTTCTTAAAGGGGAAAACTTATTATTTAAGTAAAACCTCTTTATTTTATTATTTAAGGAAAACCTTTATATAAGTAAAAAACCTTAAGTTATATTAAGGAAAACTAAAGAAAGAAAAGAATAACTAAAAATCTCTATTATAAGAAATTATATTATAACCTCTTTAATTCTAAGTAAACTTTAAAACTTATTAAATAGTATAAAACCTAATCTCTTAGTAAATATATCTATTATATTATCTTTAGATTTTATATAATAAACCTTTATTTTCTTATTTTTAATACTACTATGTATAAAATTATAGACTAAGCCTATATGTCTTCTTAGCGTATAAAATATAGGATTCTTTACAATTTTTAAAGTAAGTTAATTATCTATAAACGGTATAAGGACTTTATTTTCAAGTATATTTTTAAACATTTCTTTTACGATTATATAAAAATAGCTATATAAATATAAAGCTTCTTTATTAACCTCCTTCAGGCCTATATATTCGGCCTAATATATAAAGAGTGCTATAGATTTTTGTTTTTAATAAGCCTAGCTTATAAAGTTATTATTTATAAAGAAATAGTATCCGGAGACCGACTTATAGTTTATAAGATTGCTAGCTTAATTAGTATTAATATAGGCTTTGAAAAATAGCATATTAAATACTATATTATAGTTATAGTATATGCTTAAGCTAGGATATTTATTAAGATATTTCTAAATCGTATTTAGTGCTTTAAGATATAGTATTTCTAGATTAAAAGCAAATCTAGCATATAATATTACTACGTATAATATATTTAGCCTAAGAAACAATGCTAAAAATAATAGTAAGCTTACTTATATTTAATATAATAAGATATCTTCTTTTATAGCTATATAGTCTTTTATCTTATTTAATTTAACTCCCTTTATAGTAAGGGTTTTAAAGGTTCCTATATTTTGTTTATTAAAACTCTTTATCTTATTAAGGGTATAGCTTTCCTAGGATATATATATGTCTTTTTTTGCTTTGTTTATATTTATAGTTATTCTTAAGAGGTCTTTTACTTCGCCTTAAGATTAAATCTTTAAGACCTTACTTATTTTATTAATAATATAAGTTATAGAATCCTTTATAGGCTTTAAGGACAGAAGATCGTGTATATAAACTAATATAGCTATATATAGCTTATTGTTTATAAATATCCCTTTGTTTATAGGTAGGTAAGAAAATTCTTACTCGCTTAAGACCTTAAATAATAAATTATACTAAAGCATCGGACTTTATTTAAGACTATATAAAGCTATTTTTAATTTTGCAACTAGCTTTTTGTTTTTATTATACTGCTTATTATTATTTTTATTTTTATACTTAAAGTTTTTATTTCTAAGATAGTTTTTATAACCTTATAGTATATTTATATATGTTTTTATATCTATATCTACATATATAAATGCATTTTCTATATCGTATTGCAGTATTTACTAATTATTAGCTATAGCTAATATTAATAAAAGTTTAGTAAACTTAGGTTTAGCAGTTATAGAGAAGGTTTAAATATAGTCTAAGCCGTATATTTTCTTATAGCCGTATGTTTTAAAGCGAGCTTTATACTTAGTTATATTATTTTTAATATCCTTCTTTATTTTATAGACTTATTAGCTTGTTAAAGCCTCCTTATTTTTAAGAAGCTTTTATATTTCTTAAGCATTTAGACTTAGAAGTTCGTTTAGTTTAGTTAGTATACCTTTATCTTAGTTTTTTGCTTACAGACTATTTATAGCTTGCTTATAAGTAGTAGGCATAATAAGATCTTTATTTCCTTTTATAATAAAATAGATATGTTTTATATTATTATTATTAATTATAATATTATATTTAGGGTATTTTATAAAATCTTTATCGTATTTAGTAGGCTCTATAAGTACTTTTACTAAAATTCTTAAATTCTTTTACTAAGTATTATTATCGCGAGTATTATTATCTTTATTGCTAGTAACTATATTATTAGTATTTATATTATTAGTATTTATATTACTTATATTTATATTACTAGTATTTACATTACTAGTATTATTAGTATTATTATTACTACTACTACTACTATTATTATTACTAATATTATTATTTATAGTAATATAGTTATTTAGCAGCTTATTTAAAAAGGGCATATTATTAAAATTAGTATATTCCTCTTTATTTAAGAAGTTATTCTTTAGTATAGTTATATCTTTAGAAATTATTATATTTCGTTTAAAAAGGTTATATATTTTATAAGTAGTATCTTTATAGCTTATTATTACCCCTTTATAAGCTTTAAGCTTTAGTTTATTATTAAAAGTTTTATTCTTATAAAATATAGTGCTTTTAAATACCTTTATTTTATTTAAGTCTTTTAGACTTAAAGCTATATTAATATTCTTTTTTATAGGGGATATAAAGCCTATAGCAGATTGCGGGGACTTATTATCTATATATATAGCTGCTAAAACAGCCTTACCTTATAAGTATCTTAGTAGATTTAAGGTAAAAAGTATCGCCCGGACTTTATAATATATAGTTCTATTTATCCTTTTTATTTTGCCGTCGGAATAAGGGGTATATACAAGACCTATATTATATATAAGGCCAATTTTTAAGCAATATAGATCTTCATTATAGATAAATTCCCTTATATTATTCAAGTGAAATTCTTTATAGTAGTTTTATTTATATTATTTTCTAATTCCTACTTCTATTTTAAGAATTTAGGCTCACATTCTGCCTTACTTTTTATAAGGTATATTCCTCGATATTTAGTTATAGTATCTTAAAAAGATATAAAGTATGTATATTTATTATAAGTAAGGGTTTTTATAAGGCCCTAAATATTAGTATTTATTTTATGTAAAAAGAAGAATCCCTTTTTCGAAGGAGTCTATTTTAATTTATTTATTTGTTCAGCTTTTATATAAGCTTCGCATTACTTTATTTTTATTTTACTAGCTTTACTTATATTTATATTAAAATACCTCTCTTTTAAGTCGCTATATAGTAATTTATAATTTATATATCTTAGTCCTTTATGCTAAAAAAGTATTTCTATAGTCTTCTTTTTATCTATAGACTTTCTATCTTTATTTATAAAGGTATTGTCTATAAGTATATTATCTATAGGTGTATTATCTATAAGTACATTGTTTAAAAGTGTATTGTTTATAGATGTATTGTTAATAGGTATATTGATTATAGATATATTATTTATAAGTATATTGTTTATAGGTATGTTGTTTATAAATATTTTGTTTATAGGTATATTGTTTATAGAGCGTTTTATATTATATATTTTATTATTAATTTAAAAGCGAGTCTTCATAACTATAAGAATATAATATAAGCCGTTATTAATAAAGCCTTATATAAGTATATTTACCTTTTTATTTAAGAGAGTTATATTATCTTTACTTAATAGAGTAAAGGTATTATAAAGAGATAATAAACTTATTATATTTATACTAATTTCAGGTATATAAAGGCAGTTCTTTAATATATAGCGTATATTGCTATTAGGAAATTTAAAAGATAAATTTCCTACGCCTTTAATTATAATAGAAGATACTTTTCCTTAATTAATAGTTATATATATATCTTTATAAGAAGAGAGGAGAGGTTTATTATATACTAAATGCTTAAAATACCTTATATTAAAGATAAAGTTATATATATTCCCTTTTTTCGTTTTTATAATATTTTTATCTACTTTAAAAGTAACCTAAGAAATAGAAGAAAGAAGAGGCTTTAAAGGTCTTATAATATTTCTTATATTAGCTTTCTTTTTCTCTTTTAAACAGGTATATAAAAGAGGTATATATAAAAGAGATATAGTAGATATAAAGGGGATAGAGGATATAGAGGGTATAGAAGGTATAAAGGGTATAGAGGGTATAGAGGGTTAAGGAAAATAGTTAATTACCTAAGCTAAGGAGTTAGAAATATAAGGTATTTCTTAAAAAGGAGAGGACTCTTTAAAAAAAGAAACTCGTCTCTTTTTTAGCCTTTAACTACTAATTTTCTAGTAACTAAAACTCTCTTTTAAGAAGACTCTCTTAAGGAGGGTATAAGCATAAAACACTTATTATTCCTATTTAAGTAGTCTTAAGAAGGTTTAATTAGTAAGGGCCTTTTATAAAAGGAAGAAGAAAAAGAAGCTTTTAGTTTATAACTTACTGCCTTTACCTTATCTTTAATTTTCTTAAGCTAAAAACAGTCTTTTATAGCATAGCTCTTTTTCGTAAAATCTTTATAGAAAACGGGTTTTTACTATATAAAAAGAATAGCTAATTATAAGAAAGACCTCTTAAAGCTTTAGTCTTTTTAAACTTATCGATTAAAGAGGAAGAAAGTAGTTTTAAAGTATAGGCTTAAGCGTTATCTTAAAGAGCTTAAAAGATATTAGTTATAAAGCTAAAATAGGCGCTATTTAAGCATTTTAAAATCAGGGTAATAATTACTACCTCGAGGATTTTAGATTTTCGTATATTTAGCTTATTAAAAAGCTCTTTAATCTTATTAAGTGATAAATTAATTAAAGTATAGGTTTTAAGGGTTATATTAAATAATTCCTTTATAAAAAGAAAATTTAATATAAAATTTACTAACTTATAAAGGGTTTTTAAAGCTTCTTAAGCAAAATTTATAGTCGTATAGTGTTTTATCTAAGAGAGAGGACTATTCTTAACTATAAGACGTATAAGGGCAAGGACTTTCGCGGATTTAGTAAATAGATCTTAAGAGACGCCTTTAGCGGCTTTCTATTAAGTAAAAACTAATTTTATTTAAAGTAACTAAGAGGAATAATTCGAAGAACCTTTTAGCTTACTAAAATAGTAGTCGTTCTTACTAGCTATATTTTGTATAGACCTTTTTAAGAGGTATTCCGATATTAAGGTCGATTAAAAAAGGAGAAGTAAGAAATATAATGAAAGGGATATCGGTTAAAGGATATAATAAAAAGGTCTGCAAAATATAGGGAAAATCGTGTTTCAAAGTGCGTTTTTAATTGCGTAGAGGAAGATTTTTAAAAGTTTTGTTTGCTGGTTTTTTAGATCTTAATAGCTAATTAAAAATCGAGGAGTATAGGAAAGAGATTAAAAAAGAGTAAAGGACCTTATATAAAGTAAGCAAAAAAAGTCTATTAAAAAGCGCGTCTTTTGTTTTATAGGGTAAGGCTTTTAAAAGGTTTTTTATGCTCGATATAGTCCTAAAAATATAGTTATAAAAACACAAGGTGTAAAAAGGAGGAGGAGAGGGGGAAAACTAAGGAACCGAGTCCGATAAGAAATCGGGGAAATTCTAGAAAAGTATGCTTAGTAGGCGCAATCACGTAGAAAGTAGGAGAGACTTTTATTAGAATTTTATAATTACGTAATAGTTAGAAAAACATTAATAGGGGTCGGGGGTAAGTCCGGCTTAAAGGGAAGCCGGGCTTATAACTTATTAAGGATCAAATAAGTATAGAAAAGAGTAGGTATATAGCTATAAGTAAGAGGATTATAGCGATATAACGAGTATATAAAAAGGTAAAGAAATAAGTAAGATATATATCTATAAGGTTAATAATCTATTTAAGGTAAAAAGAGGACTAAGGCCTCCTTATATAGATAATCCCTAAGCTATAAGTAATGTAAGTAATTTAGAAAAGAGCCCCTTCTTTACCGGAGTTATAAATAGTAAGTTAATAAACGTCTTTTAAGATATATAGTCTTAAAGCGCGTTTAGAGCAGCTATTATATTGCTAACATAATAATATCGCGTTAATATTATATTATATATAGTTTAAAAATAGAAAAATATAAAAAAGAAAATTTCTCTACGAACTAAACACTTACTTATAGCAGGTATGCATCGCGTTTAAAACTTTTACTAATAATAGTAATTAATCTAGCGGTATCGGTTACCCCCTTAAGATAATATCGTAGTATAGGTAAGGGACGTATAGGTAAGGGGGTAGTCCGCCTCGTATTAATATTAACTATAGCGCTTAGCGCGATAAGATACCTTTAAGCTTTATATACTTAAATAAAGAGTAAAACTTGCCTTAATAAGATAATAGTATATAGCCCGGCCGGGCTATATATAACGTTAAGAAAAAGAAGGCTTATAATAAAATTATAAGTATAGTCCTATACGCATAGTTCGACTAAGTATAGGTAGTAGTCGAAACCTTTCTCCGCGCTAAGGAGCGTGCTAAGAGCGCGTTAACTATATTACGGGCCGACTTTAAGCTTTATAAAGCTATTTAAAGCGTAATAAAAAAGGCTATATAAAAGGAACTAAGATAAAGGTAAGCTTAAGGCTTAAGAGGGCTTAAGTAAACTTAAGTAATAGTAGTAGTAGGCTTTAAAAGACCGCTATAGTACGACGTAATAATAAAGCTAGTCTTGCTTTAATATAAATATAAGCTAGTAGTAGTCTTAATTAAGGCGATATTAAAGATCTTAAACTATAAGCTAAATAATATAGTTAAAGCGATTAACGTAGCGCTTAATATCTCCTCCGCTATAGCGGTAAGACGCCTCTTAAGCGGGGATATTATAGTAACGTTTAATATAGCGGTATAGTCTTATTAATAAAACTAAGACTAAGTAAGGAGCGTCTTTAAGCCGGAGGCGGCGATAGCGCGTAAGGCCTATATAGTAATCGCAAAAAATATCTTAATAAAGGTCTTAAAGATAAATAAGGCGCTCTTAATTAAAGAGATCGCTAATATTAATAAAGTAAAAGTTATATAAGCGCGAGTAATATAACCTTAAACTAAGACCTTTATAGCTATAACCTTTATTATTAATATAAGCAGCTTAGTTAAGGCTAATAAGCTATATAATATAAGCTTATTTCTTAAAGCTTAAATATTTTAGTATAAGCTATATAATAAGTTAGTTTAACCTACTTAGTATTATAATTACTATAAATATAAATATATCGCTAAACGTTATACCTTAATATAGCTATATACTTACTATAAAGGGACTTTATATATAAGCGGTTAAGATAAATACTCTATAAAAAAGGGCGAAATCCTTTATAACTATATATTTTATAGTAAGTAGCACTTATTATAGTCTTATACTTATCTTATAGTAGTAAAAGTTTAGGATAAAGTAAAGAATAATTACTTAAACTACTTATAACATTTTGCTAGTACTTATAGCTAGCCGGACTTTAAAATCCCCCTCCTTTTTATAAAGGACTATAAGCCCGCCTTATAATAAGCGCGGAAACGTTTTAAGCGGCGAAGAAAAGATAAGTAAACGCCGTTAGCCTTACCGGCTAAGGCTTAAGCAGTAAGCACTAACTTAAGCGATATTAAGCGATATATAAAGTAGCGGAGCGTATCGCTCTTAACTTAGGCTATTACATTTTTTTAAATAACGAACCTTACTTTAACCCTTTATATATAAAGCTAAAAGTCCTTTATTAAAATATATAAAAGAGATATAAGCTAATATAGCTAGCCTTTAGCTACCGCGCTAAGTATAATATAATAGCGCTTTAAGAGATAGAAAAAATATAAAGCTCCGGGGCCCCGGGTTTAAAAAGCGTACTATACTAGCTAGTTTATAAGAAGGGCTAAAACGCGATATATATTTATAAAAGATATAACGTAGGAACGTAAGTACTATAAACTAAATATAATTAAGGAGAGATAACTTTTAGCGATAGTATAAGGTTAAGGTCTTTATACTTACTATTAAAAGGAATATAAATAAGTCTAGCTAGGGCTTTAAGAGAAATCGATAACTAAGGTCTTTTAGTCTTAGTTAAGGACTTTAATATCTATAACCCGCTTTAAGACGCTTAAGATTAAACTTTTAATAAAGTAAAATAATTTATTAAGGAAGCCGTATAGCTTTAGCTAAAACTAGTTATACTAAGAGGCGAATATACACGTTTCTTTTATAGATATAAAGATAGCACGATTAACCTTATATAAGCTATAATAAAAATAGTAGCTTAGTTTATTTACTTAAACTTAAACCTTATAAAGTCTAACTATATCTTATAAGTAGTCTCGTTTAAGATAAGCATAAAGCTAAGGGAGATATTCACTATATTAAGGCAAAACAAGGCGGAGAAGAAAAAGGTCTAAGTAAAGGCCTTATTTTAGCTCGGAATATAATAGCCTACGCTCCGTAATCCGTAAAAGATCTTTATATAGATAGCTTATATAACGACCTTAACTTAGTTGCTTATATAATCGTGCTATATCGGAAGTAAGTAATCTTAAGAGGGAACGCTTAGTTTACTTTTAAGGCGACTTAAGCTACGCGGACTATAAAAAGGGCTTAAAAATGCTATAAGGGGCACCGGACTTAATCAAACTAAGAGGCGATATAAAAAGCGACCGCGGCTTAAAAGCGGGCTATACGCAATATAAAATAAAAGCATTAAAAGATTTCTTTAAAAAGATTAGCGCTAATAATACTAAGTTATAAAACGTTAAATAGTAAGCGCGGCTATATAGCGGTCTGCTCTTAAACTTAGTATACTTATTACCGCTTATTAATAAAGGCTATAAATACTAACTAACCCTTAACTTAAATAAAAAAGCCCGGCTTTTAATAAAACGTTTTTTCCCGGCTAAGGCTATAACGCTTTAAAGACCCTCTTACCCCGCAGCTAAAAGGGAGCTATTAATTAAGTAGTATATTAACATTATAAACGTATCTTAAGTAATAAGTAAGATAGTAAGCTAAAAGGTAGCGGGCTTAAATAAGATCTTACTTAGCTTCCTTAGGCTTTATAACTTAGCGCTCTTAGCTTAGCTAGTAATAATCTTTTTAGCTTATATAAAGACTTTATACTTTCCGGCCCGGTTCCGAGCTATAAATATAATAGTGCTTAAAAAACTAAGGAAGAAGCTTAAAGTATACTTTATTATTAAGGGGTAAAGGCTTATTTCCCTCTTACTAATAATAAGTAAGGTCTTAAAATAGATTTTAGCTTAAAGGCTTGCTGCTGCGGCGGAGGTAAATAAGGTCTTACTTAAAAGGCAGTTTAAAAATAAGAAAAAGAGGTTTATAAAGGCGGCGATACTTTAAGTAATAGAACTAATACGTATAATATAAGCTTAAAAAGGGATCGTATTATTCCTTTAACTTAATATTAAGGGGGCCTTTAATATAGTTAACTATAAAAAACTTTTAAGGAAGCTTACCCTTTAAGGCTACTTTAAATAGCTTATAAAGTTAGTATATAGCTTTATAAATAAGCGCTACTTAACCTTTTATTTTAATAGAAAAAAAGCTATACTAATATAAATTACTACTAAAGTTCTTTAAAGCTTACCGCTATCCTTAATCTTATTCTTTTACTATATAATACTGTTTTATAAAAAGCTTAAAAAGCTAAAAAGAGTTTATATTATTAGCTTTTTTAATAATATAAATATCCTTAGCGTTAGCCTTAAGGAGAGTATAATAGTAGTATAACTTAAAGCGGCTTAAGAAGTATACGCTTTATAAGCGGAAGAGTTTGCGGTAAATTTAAAACTTTTAAAAAGCGAGCTTATTTACTTTATAAGAAAATATAAAACGATTACACCCTTATCCGCTTAAAGGCCGCGATAGTTATATTAGTTTAAGATACTAAGCTCTTAAAGGTATAAGTAAACTATAAACTTTAATAAAAAGTATACCTTAATAAGCTATATACTAAGCTAAAAAGGCAAAACTTAGCTTTAATAAGGATCGCGGCGTCTATATAAGGGTATACTTTACTAAAAGCTTTAAAAGTTTATAATAAAGTCGTTTAGTTCTTTATATTATATACTATAATTACGTTTTATAAAATAACTTTAATAAGTAAAAAGCCTTATAAGATAGCTATAAAACTAATATAAGACTAAATTACTTACCTTTAAATAGTTATAAAGGCTTATTAAGCTACTTTAGTTTACTAGCTTAAAGCTAAGACTTAAGTCTTACTAATTAACCTTTACTTTAACTAAAAAATAGCTAATACCTTTAAGAGATTAAAAGACTTTAAAATCTTAAACTAAATCTAACGCGCGTTTATATTAATAGTAAGGCTGCTTTAATAATTTAGATAAAGGCTAAGACGGCTTATACCCTTAAAACTACCGCTTATAGAGGTATTAAGGGGGGTATAGTCTTTAATCGGGATTAATAAGCTATAAGAAAAGAAAAGGATTAAGGAGATTTTCTTTAAGGAGTAAGCTAAGTAGTAAAGCTTAAAAAAGGAGCTTATAAAGCCGCGCCGGACTACGCTTTACCTTACTAACTTCCCGCCTTAGTTTAATAAAGCTATAGCGCTTAACCGCAACGGGGCGCTACTTAAGTACTTAAGCTTTACGATTACTTAAATAAAAATTAAAGTAATAAGCCTTAAAGACTTTTTATTCCGCTATAATATACTTAAAGTAATATCGCCTTTTTATAATTATAAGTAGCGGTAAGATACTATTTACTTCGTGATAATAAGTTATATACGTATTAGTAAAGCAAGGGCAATATTATTATAGCGAATTTATAATATAAGTAAGGTGCGGGCAAAGCTTTAAAAATAAAAGATAGCGGCGATTTTAATAAGATAGTTCTTAAGCTTAAGATACTTATATTAATTTAACTTTATAATACGGATATATTAAGGAGAGGGGATAGTATATATAAGGACCTTAACTATACCTTAATTAAGGGGGGGCGTACTTTTATTAAACCGCCCCCTTAATATAGCTTAAAGGGGATAATTTATTAATAAAATAAACGCTATAAAGCACTAAAATACTAAAACCTATACTCCTTCTTATTAAGCTTATAAGAATTTTAATAAGCCTAACTTAAGCTAATACTTTAACTAGCTTTTAACGCTTCCCCCCCCCTTAAGAACGACCCCCTTTACTTTACTTAAAGCTTAAGCTTATTATTATTATCCTTAGCGCTATACTAAGACCCGCCGGATCGGGGAGTGCTATAAAGGCGCCCCGCTTAGTTATAAGCGCGGGTTAAGGTAATAAGCGTCTTCTCCCTCCCCTTCTCGCGCTTATAATAGCTTAAGGTCGCGGCGGGGGTATAGAAAAAGGACGTCGCTTTATTAACCGCCTTTTAAGGCGTTTACTTTAAGGCCTACGGGGTACTTATTACTAAGAAAGCATCGGTTATAATATAGGTAAGTAAGGGAGGCGGCAGGAACTTAAGTTAAATAAAGCGACTTAAATAATACTTAGTCGACTAAGCGGAGTTAAACGTTATAAAGAAGCTAAGAAAGAGCGACCTAGCTTTACTATAAGTAAAAAACTAGTAATACTTAAGGTCTAAGCTAAGGTTTTTAATCTCCTCCTTTTAACCTACTAAGCTAAGAGTAAGGGCAATATAAACATACTTTAAGGTAATATTTATAAAGTTATTAGCCTTAAAGGTACTGCTTTTAAAAAGGCTATAAGTACGCTTTTATATAACTAAAAGAACGCTATAGCTAGTAAGTAAGCTAAAAGCGGGTATAGTAAAAGTTAAAATAAGGTCTTCCTCTTTATTATTACTATTACTATTATTATTATTACTACTATTAGTATTAAGAATATTAAAGATAGTATTAAGGCTAAGCTAAAAGCTACTTTTATCCTTAAGGTCCTTAGTATTAGTCTCCTTATTACTATTATTAATATTAAACTTAGGCTTTTTTAAGTTAGATATAGTATTAGTGCTACGCCTTACGGCTTAAGGATAAGGGGATATAGCGCGGACTAATTACTGCTAGTCGGGGCCGGTACTATAAACTAATTACCGCTAATCGGGGCCGGTACTATAAACTAATTACTGCTAGTCGGGCTAGTATAACGGACTAATTACTATATATAAACGTATATAAGGGTTTAAAAATAGTAAAAAGCTTAACTATTCTTAAAAGCATAGCTAGCTACTTTATACTTCGTTCTTTAAGCTAATTCTAAAGATCTTTAACTATACTATCTATAATATATAAAATAAACTATAG
>JAPEBW010001543.1:0-22384 GCA_027405785.1 Ophiocordyceps robertsii | reverse complement strand
CTATTTTACTGCGAGAGCCCTAAGCGTAGCCTTAGCCTTTATTTATATAGGTTAGCTATATATATATAAGGGCACTCCTTATATATATTCCGTTTTCCTAGCTAGCTAGCATTATTATTATCTTTTAAAGCTCCCTCTTTTTATAAGTTATAACCTTTATACATTGCATATTATTGCTACTTAACCTCTTTATCTTAATTATCTTAATTATCTTAACCTTTTTAACCCGTAGGCCCTTAAAGACTAAAGTAGCGGCAGCCCGAAATACTAAGGCTATCACTACCTACATAATAATATAAATTAATAGCCTTAACTAAGTATACTATACGCAACGTATACGCTTAAGAAAAATACGACTTAATAGCTATATAGCTTACTTTATAGCTATATTACCCGCAGTTCAAGATCTACTATATTAATAGCTTAATATATTAAGATAGTCGCCGCTAGTAAATTTAGACTTTAAGAAGAATATATAATAGCTTTTATAGCCTTAAAACGAGGGCGTAAGGCTATAGTAAATAGACTTTAGTAATAGGAAAATTATAGGTTATAAAGAATAAAGCTTATTATCGCCTTAAAAGTAGAAAACCTTAAGGGCGTTATTTATAGCACTATCGTGCTACTACTTAAAGATAACTTTAAGTATATAGCTTAAAAAAAAAAGAATAGAATAGCTATATATAGTATTATTATAAGCATTACCTTTAAGATTAAGGAAACTTATTTTAGATAATAAGTAAGATAAAGGAATAACTGCTAAATAAACGATAGACTTAATTAAAGTATCCTTAATAAAGGTTTTAAAGGTTGCTTTTTATATAACCTTTATAAAATTTATAGCCCTTAACTTAAAGAAGTTCGTTAGTATAAAGGAGTTTATAAAGAAGCTATATTAATATTAAGATTACCTCGTTATTATAAAGAAATGTTTATTAAAACGACTTTTTATAATTATAGCTCTTAAAGGTATTCGGAAATAACGTCCTGATTAGTATAATAACTTAACTTATAACTAATAATAAGGGAATCGTATTATAAAAGACGAGCTATATAAATAGCTTATAGGAGTTATAAGAGCCGAAAAATCTAAGGCCTTAGCTAATACTGCTTTTAGTAAGACTAAGAGTCTTAATAATAATAGCGGAAGGAGTATTAAGGGTTTTAAAGAAGACTTTAATAAGAATACTACTAGCTTTAATAGACTAAGTTAAAAATATAATACCTTTAAGGAGACTGTTATATTAAAGTACGGCTACTATATTAAGCTAGAGAAAGTTATATATAAAGAGCCGGACTACTAAACTAAGTACCTTAAGAAGGCCTTTAAATTTTAAAAGGCATTTTAAGCCGCTAAAGCTATAACTAATAATAAAGGGAAAATAAGCAACTCCGCTATTATTACGGCGAGTAGCGAATTAAACGGCTTCCTCTTAAGTAGCGCGGTTATAAATAAATATAAGCTTATTTAAGATAAAGCCGCCGTAGACTTTAAATACGCAACTTACTACTTTAATAACTTAAAATGGTTTTTTAATATAAAAGCTATTAACCTTTTTTTAATAATATTATTAAATAGTAGCCCGCTATATGTAAAAGCTATAAACATAGTAAAGATTATTATCGGCGGCGTTATATAAAAGCTATTAAATATTAAATACGCGCTAATATCGCTAGCTAACCTTATTAGCAATTAATACTTTAAGGAGAAAGGTATTAAACTAAACGATATTAAGGAACGCCTATTTTATATACCTTTTAAGATTAAGGTCTGCAATATCGCTTAAAAGATATATATTATAACGATTTTAAATATAAGACGAAAAAGTATATATACGACCCTTAGCTTTATAGCCTTACTATATACTTAACGATATATAGATTATAAGATAATATATTGCCGCCTTAGCTATATAGGCTTAAAAAGGGTCCTTAAAGCGTATAATAAAGCTAGCCTTAAGATTAATAAGGAAAAGGCTAAGAGATTTTATTATAAAGCTTACTACCTAAAGAAAGCAGACGCGATAATTAATTGCAACCTAAGTATAATAGCTTAAGCGTTCTTTATAAATATATATTAAGAATTCTTATAATATAAGCTTATAGGCTATAAAGGCATTAACTATTACTTTTATAGTATTAATATCTTTACTAGATTTTACTAAGCACTATTTTCGCTTATATAAAATCGGGCCCTTAATATAATAAAGGCTTAAAAGTTATAAGTTAAGAGTAGCGCTACTAGCGCTCGTATTTAAGTGCTAGCCTTTAATAACGCAACGGAATTCTATATTAAGAAGATAAAGGCTTAGTTAAGGGAGGACTACTTTATACTATATTATAGCGCACTTTATATATCTTAGCAAAACGATAAGGTAAAGAGAGCCGGCTATATACTTATAAAGTCTGCGAGGGTAATATATATTAAAATAGGTTTACTAGAATTTCTTTAGCTTTAGTATATAAAGATAGCTATATATATAGCGAACCTCTTACTTATACGCGGTATAGCTTTAAAGGAGGCGCTGCTAAAAGCCTTACTTAAAGAGATTAAGGTTCCTTATATATACTTTATTAAGCATATCCGGACTTTAAGTTATATTATATATATACCTAAACTATAAAATATATTAACTAAGATAGCTAAAATAAACCTTAAGGCGTAAAAGGCAGAGCTTATAAGTTTTAAAGGGCTTAATAGTTATATTTATAAGGTATAGCTCTTAAATTAAAAGAAAATTATAATTACTAAAAACGTATGCTTTTTTAAAGCTATTAAAAAGACCTTACCTTTTAAAGAAAAAGACTATAATATTATAAAATCCAAATAGCTATAACTGGACTCCTTACTTTACTTTTAAGGAGCCTTATAAAACCCCGCGATAAGAACGCTTAAAGCACGCATTATAAAAGCATAAGAGCTTATCTGATTATAGTTTATAAGATCTCTAACTATAAAAAATACTATAAAAACTACTAAGCGGATTCCGCTAGTAACCTTAAAGGATATTTAAGGATTTCTATAGGATATCTTAATTATAGTTCGACCCGTTTTTAACTATAAAAGCACTTAAAAAGATATAAAATAAACTTTACCGCAATTTTTAAGGGATGTTTAAGGATATTTAAGGGATTTCCTTAACTATAGTTTATAGTATTTTTAAGTAAGCTTATACTTAGTTTCTTAAGTAATTTTATAAGGATATTTATAGTCTATCTATATATTAATAATAAATAAAAGGATAGTATAATTAAGGACCTTTAAATTAGCTTAAAAAACTAAGTATAAAGTAGCTAGCTTTACTTTAAAGAAAAGATAAGCTTTTTACTATTTTTAAACCTTTATATATATTTATATATAGTAATTAGTTTTTTATACCGGCTTAATTATCGGTATTTCGTTTATAGTACCGGCTTTAACTAGCAGTAATTAGTCCGTAATACTGGCTTTAACCGGCGGTAATTAGTCTGCGCTTTATTCCCTTATCCTTATACTATAAGGCGTAGTAAATAGTAGTAATTCTTACTTATTTTAACGGAAATCCTTTAAATATCTATTAAGCTAAGAGCAACTATATCGCACGATTAAGTACTTATCTTATAAGAAGTTAGATACTAAATAACATTTTCTTTAATAAGAAGCTCTTATTAGCCTTTAAGTCTAACTTTAATAATAAGCACTTTTTCCTTAATACGCTTATAATAAAACTTTAAGATAAGTAGGCCGTAAAAGTAAAAAAGGCCGCGGCTTATTAAGTATACCGGTTTTATAATCTTCTTTACTCTTTTTAAAGTATTATACCGCGATAGCCTATAAAGCTAAATAGGATATAAAACGAGTCCTGCTTAGCTAAGCTAAGGCTATTACCTTTTAAGAGGCAATCTACTTTTAAAATACTAATAAAGGACAAACTATAAAACGATAAAACCTATATAATTAAGTAAACTAAATTTAGTATTACTTAAATAATTTAATTATCTTTTAAATAAAAAAGGTAAGGTTAAGCTAACTTTAAAACTATCTAGCACCTAACCTATTAAATACTATCCGGATTAAGCCTATAATAAAGTTACTTATTCCTTAAAACAATAAGCTTAGCGGATATTATTACTATATACTTAGTTTATAGGCCTTAACTAAAAATCCGCCTTAAACGATACTTAGTAGTTTCTTAGTTTAGTATTACCGTTTACCCTTATTTATTATAGTAGCGCTAATTAAGGCATTTTTAAGACTTTTAATTAATAAAAACAAGCCTTTTACGCTTAAGGCCTTATAGTATATTAGATTTTAAGATATATATAAGATAAAAGGTTAAGCGCTTAGCGAGAGCATTAAGATTAAGACCTTAATAATAAGCGAAAAAGACGCGGTAAGCGATACTTTTAGTAGGCTAAACCTATTTATATTTAACGCGTAGATAATAAGACAAAGTATAGCTTAAAGCCCCTTAATAAAAATAGTAGTAATATTAAATAAATAATTCCTTAGTCTTTTTTAAGCATTAAGAAAAGAAAGCGCGCTTATTAAGCTTTAAGAAAAACCTTAACTATAAGTTAAGGATATAAGGAGATTTAACTTTTTAAGACTGCTAAAAGTATCCTTTAATAAGATTTAAGAAGATAATAAATTTAGTACGTTTTAAGAAGTAGACCGTTTTATTAACTTTATCCGCTAAAACGCTAATAAAGGCAAGGCTTATATAGATTAATTAGCTATTTAATTGCCCTCCTTTTTTTAAGGAAGTATAGCGAAATAGTATTTTAAAGACCTCTTAAAATTATAATAAAAAGACCTTAGTAAGCCCGGCGTTAAACTAAGGTAATAAATCTCCGCTTTATAAAAAAGGTTTAAAATCCGCTTAAATATAGCGATATAAGCACTTAATAAAAAGAATTCGACTATTAAGGATATAGTAATAAGGTCCGACTTTAAGTTTTAGATATCGCGCTTATAATATAAAGCTAAGGCCGTGCTTTATTAGCTAGACTACTTTACTATAGTAATTTATTAAAAGCTAGATATTTAGTTATAAGAATCCTTATAATATTTAGTAGGAAATAAAGATATTAATAAATAGATTAATAAATATAAGGAAATTCTTCTTTAGCTTTAAGTTAAATATACTTCAAGATCTTAAAAGCACTTATTAGCGCGAAAAAAATAGGTTTAACCTATAAAAAAGTAAGGGCCGATTAGCTATACCCTATACGCACTTAAAAGATAGTTTAAGACGCTTTAATTATCTATTAAAGGCTTACTAAGGCCGCGGGTTATATTTTTAAACTGCTTAATAAAGGTAGATATACTATAAGCCTTATAGTGCTCGCTAAGTTTAAGGAGAAACTTATTTAAATAGCTTAAGATATAAGCTAAGGTTTTTTAGCTTAAGAAAAAAAGAACTTTTAAGACTATATATTCGCTAATACTAAAACTAAAGCGGGTATACTTTATAGCTAAAAAAAGAATTATAATAAATGCTAATAACTATTTAAAAGACGAAAAGTATAATATAAAAAGAGCTTAAACGGATATTAATAAAAGCTTAAAGGAAACCGCAATCTATACTATAATAAACTTAGTTTAAGAGGCCGATAAAGTATACGGATTTTATAGCGAAGTATTCCCTTTAAAGAAAAAGCTTTATTAATACATTAAAGATAAACACCCCCTTAACCTTAGCTAAGACGTTGCTATATAAAAACGTAGCTTAGTATAATAAGTAGTTATCCGGAAACTAAAAAGCGTTTAAATAGTTAAGGCTTCTTTTAATATTTAACTATTAAGCCTTAATAAGCCGTTATAATTTACTTATATACGCTTACTAATCTATAAAAAAGAAAGGCCTAAGATAAGCATTA
This sequence comes from Ophiocordyceps robertsii, assembly GCA_027405785.1. Lineage (NCBI taxonomy): Eukaryota > Fungi > Ascomycota > Sordariomycetes > Hypocreales > Ophiocordycipitaceae > Ophiocordyceps > Ophiocordyceps robertsii. Next base: position 16,522 of record JAPEBW010001543.1, on the reverse strand, counting down.
AAGCCTATATAGATGTTAAGGTAGACCGAAGCTTTATTTAAGCTAACTTAGTAAAGACCTTTTAAGATATAACTATAAACTCCTCTTAACAAATTCTTATTTAAGGAGTAAGAAAGATAGCTATTATTAAATAAGTAGAATTTACTATATATATACTAAGAAGGTTAAATAGTAGCCTTATAGTTATAAAGGTAAGGATCGGCGATTAAATAGTAAAACGCTTAGCGGCTAATATATTACTTAGCTAAGATTTTTTAGTTCCTTATTAAAAAGACTTTATTAACTTTATATCGGTCTTATAAATCGGGGCTAATAAAAAGATCGAAGCTAAAGTTAAGATAGTTTAGCTAAGACTAGTAATATATAGATAAGTAATTTACTTAATTACTATAATAATTTTAGCTAATTTTAGCTACGCCTTACTTATATAAGTTTAAGCGCCGCTATTAAGGCGTAATATAATCTTTTTCCTTAACGACTTTAAGCTCGCCTAGATAATAATATAAGATTATAAGAGCTTTATAATAATAAACTATTTTAAAGAACTATTAATACTCCGCTAAAGCTAAAAGATAAGAATAATAAAAAACCTTAATAAGTAGTTTTAGCTATATAAAGAGGTTAATGCGATTACTTTTTTAGCGGAAGTTCTTATAAAAAGTCCGAATAAGATAGACCCCGCTAAAGACTTCTTATAAAAAGATCTTATAGTAAACTATAAGCTTAAAATCGGCTAAACTAAGGACTTACTTAAACTTACTATTAATAAGGGTGTTTAAATTTACGCTAAGGACTTAAAATACGTATTAAAGGTTTAAAGTATTTTTTAATTATTTCCCCGCCTTTAAAAGAATAAGGGAGTAGTATATATAAATAAATATAAATATATATATATATTCTTTTAGTAAAAAGATAGTAATTATTAAAGTCTTTAACTTATAAAGTTAGAAGGACTTAGGCTGCAGCTTAAGCCTTATTATATAAAAAGGGCCGGGTTTATATATATAGATATAGACCTGCCGTATATAAGCAGGCTCTTTATAGCTTATTATTATAATACTACAGACAGCACTTATATACTAGCCTTTACTTACTTTATAATAGTATAAGCTATTAATTATAGACTTATTTAACGGTATAATAACAGGAGCTCCGCCTTAAGCGGAGCGGGATAACGTTATTATAAAGTCGTTACGGAACGCCTTAAAGGCATTAAAAAGTGCGTCGGCCGGCTAAAAGAATAACTTCCTCGCCGTACTAAGGGGGCCGACTATAAAGCCTATTTTAACCTTTATAGTATTAGCTACGCTAAGAACGGCGCTTATAATTACTATAGTGCGGAAGCCGCTTTTATAGCTAATATAGGATAAGAAGCCGGAGAGCTTTTACTTCTTCCTTAGCTAGCTATAGGCGAAATACTATGCTAACAAGGAATACGGCCTTAATAGCAGCCGGAGCGCCGTTTAGTATACGCTCTTATATATACTACTAAAGCCTTAAATATAAAGGATCGCGGGCTTTTAAGAAAAAGGGGGCTATAATAGTTCTTAAGACCCTTAAGACTTTTTCTAGCACCTTATCTACGCGTTTAGCAATATATAGGAATAAGAAAAGGAGTAGGATAGGCTACGTACCCTTAAATAAAAGGACGGATAGTCCTTTAAGGAGTTCTTCTTTAAGTTTAAGGAGACCTTCTTTTAAGCGGCGGGTACTATAATATAAGAAGATAGCATAAAGCTAATATAGCTATAGAACTTAATTACCTTAGCACTCTATAAGCTGCTTATCCTTATTATTATGCCGTTTAGATATAGTAAGTACGTTAGCCGCCTTATAAAAGTAGCTAAAGGTTATAAATAAACGCCTTGCTTTTAAAAGTTATAAAAGCGTACTTTATATAGTAGGGATAAAGTTACCCCTTTTTTATAAGACGCGCTTACTATTAACGTTAATAGCAATACTCTTATAACCGCGATAAGGACTAACTATATAAAACGCTTAAAGAAAGCGTTTATAACCTTAACCTCTTTTACGCTAGCGGGCTAGTCCTCTTAGTAGCGGGCTAAATAAGTTTTTAACGATAAGATCTAAAAACGACGTGTTAATAGCCGATGCTTACGCTAAAAAGCGGGCTCTTACTTCGCTACGAAGTGCTTATATAAGCCGGCGAAGCGTCTTTTTATAGGAATCCGCTTTATAGCGGTCGATATACTACCTAAGCTCGCTTTAAACGATAAGGACCCCGCCCCTTATAAGGTAAAGGGAAAAGAATAGCTTTAAAGTAAAGATAGGCCCTAGAGCTATAGTTATTAGTATAAGTAAGGTAAGAGCTAGCAGCTTATATAAAAGAGGATCTTATTTTTATATAAGTTATGCTAAATTAGTTTAAATCTCTTACCGCTTTTATAAATAAAGGATGCTAGTACTATGCTATAGTAAATAAAGCGTTCGTATATTAAATATAAGTACTTATTAAGAGGATTACCCCGCGCTAAGTAAAAAGCGCCTTAAGCATAATAAAAGGTGCGAAGATTAAAGGTATTACTTAGCTAGCTATAAAAGTAGCTAGCTACTTAAGGCTTATCGTAGTATATATAATCTTAAAGCTTAAATTCCCTTTAATCTTAAGGAAGCCTTAGCTTATATATATATAGTCTTTCTTAGTTTCGTATTAAAAAAAGCTATAGTTTAGCTTAGCGAAGATATAGCTACGCTATATTAATAGCGCTTTTAAGGAGATAGGGGCTATACTAAGACTAGCTAACGCCTTTAAGGTGCTCGCCTTAATCTTTATAGGCGTAGTTAAACGGCTTATACGCTAAAAGGGTAAGGCCGCTACTAACGCGGCAATCTATACTATAAGCCTTATAGATATTAATAAGGCCTTAAAGACTAAAACGATAAAATCGCTTACAGACTTATAAAAGGTAATCCCTTAGCGCTTCTACGACTTATTACCGCTCTTTATAAAGCACGAGGCAGATAAGCTTAACCTTTATAAGCTAGGAGTTAATTATAAAATCTTTATCCGCACGGATAAGTAAAAAAGAGAGTTCCCTACGCCCTTTAAGCCGCTATATAGCATATTATAAGCCGAGTTATTAGTACTTAAGAAAACCCTTTAAGACCTTTTAAATAAGGGGTTTATCTAAGTAAGTAGCTTTAAAGCAGGCGCTTTAGTGCTTTTTATTTAAAAACTAAGAGGCGGAATCCGCTTTTACTATAACTATTAAGCCCTTAACGTAATTATGCGGCCGGACTATTACCCGCTCCCCTTAATCTTTAATACGCTCCGTAACTTATTAAAAGCGAAGTAGTTTACTAAGCTTAATATTATATAAGCGTTTTATAAAGTACGGATTGCGGAGGGTAAGGAGTAAAAAATAGCCTTCCGTACTTATTATAGCTTATTTAAGTAGCTAGTAACCCTTTTTAGTCTTATTAAGGCCCCGGCTACCTTTTAACGTTATATTAATAACGTCCTTCGCAACTTCGTTTATAAGTTCGCCTCCGCTTATATTAATAATATCCTTATTTATAGTAGCGGCTTATATAAGGACTATATATAAAAAGTGCGGAAGGTCTTAAACCGCCTTTACTTATACGGCTTATACCTTAATCCGAATAAGTGCGAGTTTAAGGTTAAGCGTGTAAAATACCTTAAGTTTATAATCTATACTAGCGCGGGCATTTAATTAGACCCCGTTAAGATATAAGCGATTTAAGACTAAGATGCCCTAATAATATAAACTAGCATATAAAGCTTTTTAAGCTTCGCTAATTACTACTATATATTTATCTATAGGTTTTTTAAAATTGTTATACTATTAAACGAGATTATAAAAAAAAAGGTAGCTTTTTATTAAGGACCTATATAAGAAGGTGCGTTTTATACGCTTAAGGACCTATTTTTATAGGCCTTAGTGCTACTTTAATAAGAATTTAACCGCACTACTATAATAAAAGCAGACTATAGTAGTTAAGCGCTTAAAGGCACGCTCTTATAAGAAGTAAAGGGGCGGAAGCAGCCTATAGCCTTTTACTTAAGGAAGCTAACTTTAGCGAAAAGGAACTACGCTATTTATAATAAAGAGATACTCGCTATTATTAGCTATCTTAAGCAATAGTAAGCGGAGCTCCGTAGTTATAAGAGCTTTAAAGTCCTTATAAACTACCGGAACCTTAAGTATTTTATAACCCGCTAGCACCTTTTTAAGCAGTAAGCTTATTAAGCTAAGTACTTATCCCGCTTTAACTTTTAGATTAAGTATAGGCCGGGTTAGGACTCCGCCGTCTTAAACGCGCTTTCCCGATAAGACTAAGACTATACTATAAACGCGGATATTAAGGCGCGGGATCTATAGCTTATTTTATAAGCGGCGTTATATATATATATTAAGGTCTCCTTTATTAAGGAGCTTTTAACCCCCTTATTTAGTGCCTTTATTAAGGAGCCTTCGACCCCCTTATTTAATAAGGTAGACCCGCCCGCTATGTTAAAAGCGGGTATCCCGCCCTCCTTACTAGTAACTTCTTAAGCGCTAAGTTTAAGGGACTAAGTAGGCTTAAGCGCTTAAGCGGCGAGGGTCTTTAAAAATAAGGGCCTTTAGCGTCTTTAAGATAGGCTAGCTTCTTAAGACCGTATATATAAAAGCGTGCGGCGCGCTATTAAGTCCGGCGCACGTTCTTTAAATCCGAAGCTACGATTAAAGGTATAGGTAGCGGACTACTATATTAACTTAAGAGGGTACCTCCGCTAAAAGGGTAGGTTATAGGTGCCGGGCGCCTTTTATATAACGGAAGCTAATAAAAAGAACGCCCCGCCGGAGGATAAGCTAAGGAATAAGCTTTAAGGGAAGCTAATATAGCTAATCTACGACTTTAATATCGTTAGCTACCCCGGCCGGTAAGGCATAGCGGCAGGGCTTACGAAGGACTTTTATTAGCCCTTTATATAGTATTACGTACGCCGCTTCCTTTATAACTATAATATTTACGGCTATATAAAGATTTAGCGGGCGCTTTATAAAGAACTCCTTAAGTAGCTACTAATCTTAAACCGGTTTTAAATATATATCTAAATAGATTTTTAACTAACCTTCCGCTTATATTAAAGGAGAATTGCTATATATAAGTTATTAAGGATCGCTTTAATAAGGAAGTAATGCTTAAGCTAATACTCTTTATAAAAGCGGAGGTATATATAAAACGTTTCTTTTAGTACTAAGCGCGGATATATAGCTAGCTTACTTTAATTACGAGCGATAAGGGCTTTAACTAAACAGGGCGCTTTTAGCAGCACCTTTATAAGCTGCTTTAAGTTACTTAGCTACTTAGCTCCGCGTATTACTTATAGACTAATAAGGGCTTAAAACGCGTTAATTAAGAGGTATAGGCTTACTTATAAGCCGTAGTAGCCCGGAATTAAGTAGACTAAGACCGTTAGCTCTTAGCTGCATAGCTTACCTTAAATAGTAAGCTTTAAGCGTTTATTAATATAACGCCTTTCTTTATATTATACGGCTTTAAACCCCCTTCCTTAATACCTTAAGTAGTAAATATAGCGGCGGAAGAGCACTTAACCGCCTCGCTAAAAGCTTAAGCTACTTACTTTATTTAAAAACTTAAAGAGACTATAAATTATTGCTAATTAGTAATAGCGGCGGCCGTATAAAATTAAGAGCGGCACGCTAATAAGTCTAGGTCTCCGGCGGAGGGTTTTATACTAAGAGATAAGGTTTAGTTAAACCTCTATAACTACTAATCCGGCCGCTTAAAGAAGAAGCTTAACTAGCTATATATAAAGTTTACGGTGCGGAGAGTTATTAGCTTATAGGTTATAGAGCTTAAAGGGTTACCTTTAAGGATATATAATAAGATTAACGTAGACTAATTACGCTAAGCGGCTAAAGACCCCTTACCCGGTTAAGTAGTTATAGACCCTTAGCCCTTTATAATCTTAGTTAAAGGGGAGGAGGAATTCGTAATTAAGGAGGTAAGGGTAGCCCGTTAAAGGAAGGTAAGTAAAAGTAAGCGGCAAAAGGTGCTTATTAAGTAGCGTAGCTACTTAGACTTAACTTAAGAGCCCGTATAAGAGCTTATAAGCGCTAACGCTTTAAATAAGTTCGAAGCCCTTTATAAGCCGATAAATAAGAATAATAGGCCTAGCGACTAGCAGCTCCCCCTTAAGTAAAAATAGGAGGTAACTTTAGCCTTTTCGTTACTTATAGCGTCTTATAAAGCAAAAAGGAAAAAGGAGTGATATTTAAGGCCGCCTAGCTTAAGTAACTAAGGCCTACGCTACTTATCTTTATCTTTAGTCTTTTCCTTATTATTATCTTTATCCTCCCCCTCCTCCTCCTCCCCCTCCTCTTTAAAGGCGGCGGCGGCGGCTTTTAAAGCGCGGAGACGGCCCTTTAGCCTAGATATCTAGGCGGCGGCGGCGGCGGGCACGATAAGGCCGGCGGCGGCGCTACGGCGGGTAGTGCGGACGGCCGGAATAAGGGCGGCGGGAACGGATAAGGGCACCGCCGATAGCGCTATATAGGCAGTATTTTTAACTAAGGATAGTTAGCGCTAGTCGCTACGGCGGGCGTAGTAAGGAGGGAGGAAAAAAGGGGGGGGGGGACTTACTTAAGCATATAGCCTATCCGTTTAAGCGAGCGTAGGTAATAGTAAGCGGTGGCGGCGGCTTTTAATTACGCCTTAACCGCCTTACTACTAAGGTTAGCCTTTTAAGCTAACTTAGCGGTAGTAAGGACGGCCGGAGCCGCCTTATAAGCGCGGCTAGTATAAGTATAAGCAAAGCAGCTACCGCTAAGGCGACTCGCTTACTTATAGTAAGTATAGCCGCTTAATAAGTAGCGTATATAAGACTTATTATAGGCGGCGCTAAGTAATACTTACCGCTTATATTAAGGTATAAGGTTAGTATAAGGATAGCGCATTTAAGGGAGCGGACTTACGACGCTTAACTTAGCGGTCTTAAGGGTAATAAGGGGGCTGCTAAGGGGCGGAGTCGCGGGGGCCGGCGATAGCGTAGTTACTTATAAGGGTATTATTAGCATAAGCGTAGCTAAGGAGGCGGCGGCGATACGGGCGGCGGTAGCGGTATAGGTACGGCACCTAAGCTCGAGCTTTTTAAAGAGCTTTAATATAAGCACTAATAACGTAAACGATATAATGTTTTTATAAGAGTTAGCTTAAAGGTATTTACTTTATATATAGGAGGGCGATACTTATAGTATTATTATTGCTATTGCTATTACTACCGCTACTACTACTATTATTACTATTATTATTGTTAGTTTAAAAGGAAGAGGAAGGAAAAAAAGGTTAAAGACGGAGGGACGGGGTATTTATACCCCTTAGTCCTAAACTTAAGGCGCGGAACACCGCGACGGCGGATAGGCCGCTTAATACGCCGCCGGGCTATTAAGGGCGGACGAGGTGCCCGCTTAATAAGTAAATAGGCTTTTTAATAAGTAGCTACTTAATTAAGGGCGGGCGGCGGCGGCTAGTAAGGCTATTAAACCCCTTATTATACGGCCTTACTTACTATAACGCGAGTTTAGCGCTTACTAAGCCGCGGACTAAGCAGCCCTTTATAATAGCTAATAACCCTTTATAATAGCTTTAGGCTATATAGTATAGCACGGGGAGCGGAGGCATTATATTAAAGTCTTTAACTTATAAGGTTATAAGGACTTAAGCTATAGCTTAAGCCTTATTATATAAGGAGGGCCGGGTCTATATATATAAACACGGACCCGCTATATATAAGCAGGCTCTTTATAGCTTATTATTATAATACTACGGACGGCACCTATATATTAATCTTTGCTTACTCCGTAATAGTAATATTAATAAGTCGTATTAAGATTATACTTATTTAGTAATAAAGATAGGAAGGTAGTAAATATAATATTCGGCTAAATAACTAAATAAAGATAATAAAAACGGGTTTATAAGCTAACTCCGTTTATAGCGCTAGTATTTATAATATAAAAGATAGTAAATAAAATAGAAAGAAAATAAGTAGTTATAAACTTATAAGAGATTAACGCTATTATTACCTTAAACGCTTACTTAATGCCCCTTTAAAGCGTTAAAATTAAACGCCTTTAAGAAAAGGAGTTTATTAATATAATAAATATATAATCGTTTTTTTTACTAATTCTTAGTTTATTAAAACTACTAAAAAAGGTTTATAGTTATAAGCTATTATAGGCTAAAAAGATTATTAATAACGCTTATAGGCTTTAAGAACTTCTTAGTATATATTTAAAGATTTATTAATAACGTTCTTTATAGATACTAAGAATATATAGCGGCCTATATTAATAATATTATTATTTACTTTAATATAATTAAAGAATACTTTTAATACTTAAAGGTAGTATTCCGCGCTTTTTATAACTATAATATTACCTTATTTAGATTTAAGTCCTTCTTAGCATACTTATTTATATAGCTCTTTAGATTTAAGGTAAATACTATTAGCTTAATAAATATAAATAAACGCGTATAAGCCTTAAAGGATATCGCGTTTTTAAAGAACCTTTAATAGCTTAAGAAATAAATCGGCTTTATTAAGTAGCTACGCTATATAGTTCCGTATTTCGCTAAGAAAGTCGATATCTTATAAAGATAAAAGATAAAGCTACTTTAAGTAAGATAAGAAGAAGGAGTCCCTTTAAAGGGCTAAGAACGGGCTTAATATACCGTAAAAGCCCCTTTTTAGCTTACTTTAAAAGGAAAAGAGGTGTTACGGAATCTAGACGGCCACGCCCGGACTCCTCACTCTACTCCTAAGGAAGCCCCACGGAACCCCGCAACGGGAACGCCCGGAGCACGCACTACGAAGGCTCGCCCGAGGAGATGCGACGAACATTACCAGTCGGACCCCGCTAGGGTTTCCGGGATATAACCACGGATAGTTAGGAGCCTACCCGACTATAGTTTACGATATATCTAACTATAGGAGACACCGTGGAAACTATCGGGCGGATTCCGCCGGTATCTTTAGGGGATTTCTAGGGATTTCCGCGGGATATCCTAACTATAGTTCGACCCGTTTCTAACTACGGAAGCACCCCGGAAGACACGGGATAAACCTTACCGCGATTTCTAAGGGATATCTAAGGATATCTAGGGGATTTCCCTAACTATAGTCTATAGTATTTCTAACCGGGCTTATACTTAGTTATTAGGCGATTCTATAAGGATATCTATAGTTTACTTTACGTACTACGGATAATATAGTTAGAGATCCTTAGAATTAGCCTAAAGAACTAAGTATAAAGTAGCTAGCTATACCTTTAAGAAATAGATAAGCCTTTTACTATTTCTAAACCCCTATATACGTTTACGTGCGGTAATTAGTCCGTTATACCGGCCCGACCGGCGGTAATTAGTCCGTAGTACCGGCCCCGACTAGCGGTAATTAGTCCGTAATACCGGCTCCAACCGGCGGTAATTAGTCCGCGCCCTATCCCCCTATCCTTATGCCGTAGGGCGTAGTAAATAGTAGCAATTCCTACCTATCTAGACGGAAATCCCCTAGATATCCGCTAGGCTAAGAGCGACTATATCGCACGATTAAGTACTTATCCTATAGGAAGTTAAATACCGAACGATATTTTCTTCGGTAGGAAGCTCCTATTAGCCTTTAAGTCTAACCTTAATAATAAATACCTTTTCCTTAACGCGCTCGTAATAGAACTCTAAGACGAGTAGGCCGTAAGAGCGGAAGAGGCCGCGGCTTACCGGGCATACCGGTTTAACAATCTCCCTTACCCCTTTTTAAGGTACTACACCGCGATAGCCTATAGAGCTAGATAGGACGTAGAACGAGTCCCGCTTAGCTAAGCTAAGACTACTACCCTCTAAGAGGCAATCCGCTTTTAGAATATTAACGAAGGATAGACTATAGAACGATAGAATCTATATAACCGAGTAAACTAGATTCGGTATTACCCGGACGGATCGATTATCCTCTAGATAGAAGAAGTAAGGACGAGCTAACCCTAAAACTATCCGGCTCCCCGCCCGCTAAACACCCTCCGGATCGAGCCTATAATAAAGTTACTCTTTCCCTAGGACGATAAGCTTAGCGGATATTTCCACCGCATACTGCTAATAGAATTTAGCCTAAGGGCCTTAACCGGAAATCCGCCTCGGAGGATACCCGGCAGTTTTCTAGTTTAGTATTACCGTTTAGCCTCGTCCGCTATAGCCGCGCTAACTAAGGCATTTTCGGGACTCTCGATTAATAAAAACGAGCTTCCTACGCCGGGGGCCCTACGGCGTACCGGATTCCGGGACGCATATAAAACGGAAGGCTAAGCGCTTAGCGAGAGTATTAAGACTAAGACCTTAATAATAGGCGACGAGGACGCGGTAAGCAACACCCTTAGCGGGCTAAACCTATCTATATTAAGCGCGTAGATACTAGGATTAAGCATAGCCCTAAGCCCCCCGGTAAGAATAGTAGCAATATCGAACGAATAATTCCTTAGTCTCCTTTAGGCACTAAGAAAAGAAAACGCGCCTATTAAGCCTTAAGAAAAACCTCGACTACGAGCCGAGGATATAGGGAGATTTAACCTATCGGGACCTCTAAAAGCGTCCTTCGACGAAGTCTAAGAAGACGATAAAGCTAGTACGTTCCGAGGAGTTAACCGTTTTATCGACTCTATCCGCCGAAACGCTAGCAAAGGCGAGGCCTACGCGGACGAATTAGCTATCTAACTGCCCTCCTTCCTCCGAGGAAGTGCGGCGGAATAGTATTCCGGGGACCTCTCGGAACTATAATAAAAAGAACTTAGCGAGCCCGGCGTTAGACTAGGCCGATAGATATCCGCCCTATAAAAACGGTTCGGAATCCGCCTAAATATAACGATATAAGCACTTAATAAAGAGCACTTTACTATCGAAGATATAGTAGCAGGATCCGACTTTAAGTCTTAGATATTACGCCTACGACATAAAGCTAAGGCCGCGCTTTACTAGCCGGACTACCTAACTATAGTAATCTACTAAAAGCTAGACGTCTACCTATAAAAATCCTTACGACGCTTAGCAAGGAACGAGGATATTAATAGATAGATTAATAAATACGAGGAAATTCTTCCTTAGCTATAAGTTAAATGCACTTAGGGATCTTAAAAGCACTTGCTAGCGCGAAAGAAATAGATCCTACCTATAGAAAGGCGAGGGCCGACTAGCCGTACCCTATACGCGCTTAAAGGACAGTCTAGGACGCCCCGGCTATCTATCGAAGGCTCGCCGGGACTAAGGGTTATGTTTTTAGACCGCCCGGTAAGGGCGGATATACCTCGGACCCTATAGCGCTCGCTAAGTTAAGGAAGAAACCCGCCCGAATAGCTAGGAATATAAGTCGAGGTCCTCCGGCTAAAAAGAGAAGGGACCTTCGGGACTATACGCTCGCTAACGCTAAAGCTAGAACGGGCGTACCCCGCGACTAAGGAAAGTACTATAGTAAAGACCGACGACTATCTAAGGGATAAAGTATACGACACGGAAGGAGCTTAGTCGGATACCGACGAGAGCTTAGAGGAAACCGCAATCTATACTATAGTAAACTTAGTATAGGAGGCCGATAGAGCGTGCGGATTTTGCGGCGAAGCATTCCCCTCGAAGAATAAGCTCTACCGATACGTCGAAGATAAACACCCCCCTAACCCTAACCGCGACGTTGCTATATAAAGACGCAGCTTAGTATAGCAAGTAGTTATTCGGAAGCTATAGAACGTCTAGATAGTTAAGGCTTCCCCTAATGTCTAGCTATTAAACCCCGACAAGCTATTACGATTTACCTATATACGCCTACTAGTCTATAGTAAAGAAGGGCTTAAGATAAGTATTAAAGCCTATACGGATACCGGGGCAGACTAAAGCCTTATTTAAGCCGACTTAGTAGAGACCTTTTAAGACGTAACTATAAACTCCTCTTAACGAATTCCTATCTAAGGAGTAGGAAGGATAGCTACCGTTAAATAAGCGGAATTCACCGCTTATATACTAAGAAGGCTAGACGGCAGCCTCGCGGTCGTAAAGGTAAGGATCGGCGCCTAGATAGTAAAACGCTTAGCGGCTAACATATTACTCGGCTAAGACTTTTTAGTTCCTTACTAAGGGGACCTTATTAACTCTACGTCGGTCTTACGGATCGGGGCCTATAAAGGGATTAAAGCCGAAGTTAAGATAGTCCGGCTAGGACTAGCGATATATAGGCGGGTAATCTGCTTAGTCACTACGACGATTCTAGCTAGTTCTAGCTACGCCCTACCCGTATAGGTCCGGGCGCCGCTATTAGGGCGTGATATAATATTTTTCCCCGATAACCCTAGGCTCGCCCGGATAATAATATAGGATTGCAAGAGCTTTATAGCGATAAACTATTCTAAGGAACTACTAGTGCTCCGCTAAGGCTAAAAGGTAAGGACAATTACGGACCTCGACGAGCAGTTTTAGCTATATAAGGAGGTTAACGCCACGGCTCCCTTAGCGGAAGCCCTTACGGAAAATCCGAATAAAACAGACCCCGCCGAGGACTTCCTATAAAAGGATCCTACTATAAACTATAAACTCGGAATCGGCCGAACTAAGGACCTGCCCGAACTTACTACCGATAAGGGCGTCCGGATCTACGCCGAAGACCTAAAATACGCATTAAAAGTCTAAGATATCCTCTAATCGTTTCCCCGCCTTTAAAAAGATAAAGGAGTAGTATATATAGACGAATCCGAATATATACGCATTCCTTTAGTAGAAGGATAGCAATACTAACAAGTCGTATTAAGATTATACCCGTTAAGCGATAAAGATAAGAAGGTAGTAGATACGATATTCGGCTAGCTAACCGCGTAGGGCCGATTAGAACGAGTCTATAGGCTAACCCCGTTCGCGGCGCCGGTGTTCGTAGTATAGAAAACGGTAGACGGAAAGGAAAAAGGACGAGTAGTCGTAGACTTACGGGGGATTAACGCTATTACTACCCCAAACGCCTACCTAATGCCCCTTTAGAGCGACATAATTAAACGCCTCTAAGGAAAGAAGTTTATTAGTGCGGTAGACGCATAATCGTTTTTCTACTAGTTCTTAGTCTACTAAGACTACCGAGAAAGGTTTACGGTTATAAGCTATCGCGGGCTAGAAAGATTACTAATAACACTTATAGGCTTTAAGAACTCCCCGGCACACGTCTAAAGGTTTATCGACAACGTCCTCCGTAGATACTAGGAATACGCGGCGGCCTATATCGACAACATTATTATCTACTCCGACACGGCCGAAGAACACCTTTAATATCTAGAAGCCGTATTCCGCGCCTTCCACGACCGTAATATCACCTTATCCGGACTAAAGTCCTTCTTAGCGTACCCGTCCGTATAGCTCCTCGGATTTAAGGTAGACGCTATCGGCCTAATAAACATAGATAAACGCGTGCGAGCCTTAAGGGATATCGCGTTCTTAAAGAACCTTTAATAGCTCGAGAAATAGATCGGCCTTACCGGGTAGCTACGCTATACGGTCCCGCATTTCGCTAAGGAAGTCGACGTCCTATAAAAACGAAAGACGGAGCTGCTCCGGGTAGGACGAGAAGACGGAGTCCCCCTAAGGGGCTAAGGACGGGCTCGATACGCCGCGAAAGCCGCTTTTCAGCCCACTCCGGAAGAGGAAGAGGCCTTCGCGATTCTAACTAAGAAACTCACCGAGCCCTAGACAATTTACTACTTCGACCCCGCCCGATAACTATTTATTTAGATCGATATATCCCGAGAATACGGAGTGGCGGCTATAGCTTTCCACCTAAAAGAAGGCACGGAATAGGATAGAAAGACGCTACTAGCCCGGACTAAGGTCTAGCCTATCGTCTACCTAAGCCGCGCCCTCCGAGGCGGAGAACCCCGATACTAGCCCACGGAACTCAAAGTAGCCGGTCTAGTATAGGCAGTACGCAAGCTACGCACTATAGTACTGTCCGTAAGAACACTATAGGTAGTCGTCTTTACCGACTACGCGAGTACCTACGGAATCGTATACTAGAAATCCCTATTCTCCACTAGTATAAAATCTAACGATAAGCTAGTCCTCGCGTCCTAATACTTAAGCCAATTCCCGCTTAAGGTATGCTATATCCTAGGCGTCGAAAACGTCGTGCCGGACGCGCTCTTACGTCTGCCGCACTAAGACGATAAGCCGGTATCCCCGAACTAAGAAGGGGAATTAAAACGTATCTAAGAAGACGAGATAACGGACCGCGTGTTCCTCTACGCGGAAGCATTAATCGAATTGCCGCTCCGCTAGAAAATAATCGACGGATATACGGAAGATATACGGTAGGCAAAAATCATAGCGTAGCTCGGCGATAAAGACGGGGTCCCCGGACTCCTATTCCTCCGGTCGTAAGGGTTGCTATACTTTACGGAGAACGACGGACGTAGGAGACTATATATCCCCGAGACCTACGCTAAGGAGATCGTCGAAGACGCTTACGCTAGATACTTCTATGCCGGCCGCACCCGCATATAGTAGGACCTATCTAAAAGCTTCTTAATCCCACGGCTTAGTAGATACGTAGACGAGGTCGTAGACGGCTGCGATGCCTGCTACCGCAACTAAACCGACCGAGGTAAGACGCTAGGGCAGCTTATCCCGATCTAAAGCCCGTTAGTTCTATACTATATAATAGCGATAGATTTTATTACCGGGCTCCTAGTAGTCTAAGCCGAACAATCCCCGTGGAAAGATCCTATAGGGAACTTCTTTAATACCCTGCTAACCGTAATCGATAAATTCTTAAAAATGTGTCTCCTTATCCTAGGCAACGACTAGTTTATAGCGGAAGACTAAGCACGAGCGTTATACACCGAACTACTCCGCGCTAACTAGGGGATTCCGAAGGGGATAATCTCCGACCGGGATATAAAGTTCACCTTAGCATTCTAGCGGACCTTATAGCAAGCCTTCGGATCGAAGCTTCTTATGTCCACCGCTTAGCACCCCTAAACCGATAGCCTATCGGAAAGGCGAAACTAGACTATAGAAATCGCGCTACGATTCTTTACCGCCGATTTCCCGGACCTACGCTAGACCGATGCGCTAGTCGCCCTTTAGTTTAGCCTTAACAATTCCTTCTCCTCGGTAATTCACGCGGCCCCTAGTAAGCTTATTATAGGGATAAGAATAGACGACGGCCTCCGGTTTCTAAGTAACTACTCGTACCTACGGAACCGAGAGGTCCTATAAGAAGAAGCTAGGTTAGCTATCGCCTGCGCCTAGGCCGCTATAAAGGATAGATACGACAAGAAACACCGCCCGCTAGAATTTAAGCCCGGCGATTAGGTCTAGCTATAGCTAGGTAAAGGCTACTACGTCGCGGACGGCAGACTAGCGAAGCTCTAGGAAAGACGCACTAGGCCGTTTAAGGTTACCGCTAGAGTAGGATAGCTCGTATACCGGCTAGATATAGAAGGGTCCTTAAATATTTATCCGGTCGTTTCGGTAGCATAACTACGACTAGCGGACGAGCTAGCTATACGCCTAAGACCGGTCTAGGATAAAGGGACACCTTACCCGGACGAGTAGGAAGTAGAACGAATCCTATAAAGCCGTATAATAAAGAAAGGCGGCGGAAAGCCGAGGAAGGAGTTCCTCGTGGCCTAGAAAGGCTAGCTAAGCAGCTATAACTTATAGGTAGACGAAAAAGCGGTCTTCTCGCCGAAGATCGTAAAAGCCTTCGAAAAGGCATAAGAGGAGTTAGCCACCTAAGTAGTTCGGACGAGAGCATAACGCGCGGCCCTTATAACTTAATACGAAACTCTCCGACTAGGAGAATTAAGCGGTTAGGCCTAAGTACGAGACCTAAAAGCTACTACGGGTCACGAGAAACCGTAACTTACTACGCTTAGGGTAATTAGTTGTTCTAATAACAACATACCGCCGTTTACCCTAAGCAATAAGGCCTTTTTAGCCTTATAGCATACCTATTTAAATTCTCTCCGCCGCCCGCCCTCTCTCCCTTCCTTTTTTCCTTTTATAACTATATTTCCCTCCGCCGCCGGCTATAGCCCGCCGCACCTCGCTTACTCCTATACGCATAACTTTCTCTGCCCTAAGCCCACGATCCTTATGCTTGCGTTCTAAGTCCCTCTATCGTCTAACGTCTCCCGCAGCCGAGATTAGCTATTCCGCAACCACTTCTCTAGCCCGCTCTCCTATAAGCCCCCACGCCTTTAATACGAAGGATATAAACGAGCTCTTAAGCTTTACGGAAACGAGGCGACTATCCTCCGCAGCCTTAAGTCCCTCGGCGAGAGCTAGAACCTCTAGGTTTAAGCCTCCGTATAAACCCACGCCGCCTTCCGTAGCCGCGCCTAAGCCGACGGAT
Organism: Ophiocordyceps robertsii; assembly: GCA_027405785.1. Lineage (NCBI taxonomy): Eukaryota > Fungi > Ascomycota > Sordariomycetes > Hypocreales > Ophiocordycipitaceae > Ophiocordyceps > Ophiocordyceps robertsii. The sequence goes on along the minus strand of JAPEBW010001543.1, from coordinate 105 downwards.
TCGACCTAGACTACGGCACCGTAAGGGACGGCCTATACTACCCTCTTTAAACGCTCGACTCGGACGACTCGCCTCCCGGCCCTATGCCGTAGCGAGGTCTAAACG
>JAPEBW010001542.1:0-22446 GCA_027405785.1 Ophiocordyceps robertsii | reverse complement strand
GAACCGAGAGGTCTTATAAGAAGAAGCTAAGTTAGCTATCGCCTACGCTTAGGCCGCTATAAAGGATATATACGATAAGAAACACCGCTTACTAGAATTTAAGCCCGGCGATTAAGTCTAGCTATAGCTTAGTAAAGGCTATTATATCGCGGACGGTAGACTAGCAAAGCTTTAAGAAAGACGCACTAAGCCGTTTAAGGTTACTGCTAAAGTAGGATAGCTTATATACCGGCTAGATATAAAAAGGTCCTTAAATATTTATCCGGTCGTTTTAGTAGCATAACTACGACTAGCGGACAAGCTAGCTATACGCCTAAGACCGGTCTAAGACGAAGGGATACCTTACCTAAATAAGTAAAAAGTAAAACGAATCCTATAAAGCCGTATAATAAAAAAAGGCGGCGGAAAGCTAAGGAAGGAGTTCCTTATAGCTTAAAAAGGCTAGCTAAGTAGCTATAACTTATAAGTAGACGAAAAAGCGGTCTTCTCGCCGAAAATCGTAAAAGCCTTCGAAACGGCATAAGAGGAGTTAGCTACTTAAGTAGTTCGGACAAGAGCATAACGCGCGGCCCTTATAACTTAATATAAAACTCTCTAACTAGGAGAATTAAGCGGTTAGGCCTAAGCACGAAACTTAAAAGCTACTATAAGTTATAAGAAACTATAACTTACTACGCTTAAGGTAATTAGTTATTTTAATAATAATATACCGCCGTTTACCTTAAGCAATAAGGCCCTTTTAGCCTTACGGCATACTTATTTAAATTCTCTCCGCCGCCCGCCCTCTTTCCTTTCCTTTCTTCCTTCTATAACTATATTTCCTTTTACTGCCGGCTATAGCCCGCCGCACCTCGCTTACTCCTATACGCATAACTTTCTTTACCTTAAGCCTACGATCCTTATACTTATATTCCGAGTCCCTTTATCGTTTAACGTCTCCCGTAGCTAAGACTAGCTATTCTATAACTACTTCTTTAGCCCGCTTTTTTATAAGCCCTTATGCCTTTAATATAAAGGATATAAACGAGCTCTTAAGCTTTATAAAAACGAGGCGACTATCCTCCGTAGCCTTAAGTCCCTTAGCGAGAGCTAAAACCTTTAAGTTTAAGCCTCCGTATAAACTTATGCCGCCTTCCGTAGCTACGCTTAAGCCGATAAATTCGACCTAAACTATAATACTATAAGGGACGGCCTATACTACCCTCTTTAAACGCTTAACTTAGACGACTCGCCTCCTAGCCTTATGCCGTAGCGAGGTCTAAACGGCCGGTTTCGCGGTAACTTTACTATACCTCCCGCCTAGCTCTTACCGTTTAAAAGCCCCCGCCGCCCGTATATTTTTTAAGGCGTAGCCGGAAATCTTTATTAGCGGAATAACTAGCTAATACTTAACGCTTTAAGGTTAGCTAACCTCGCTATAGTCTTAAGATCTATAGTAGCCGCTATAGCTAGCGGAAACCCGCTTTAGCTAAACGACTAAAACGACGTCTACGCCGTCCTTAACTACGTATCTAAGGCCTAGCTTAACTAGTTTATAGCTAGGTTTATAGCGGCGTTTTAAGCGACTATAGCTAAAACCCCGTCTCGCTTCGCACGCGGTCTAGCTTATGCTATAAAATCCCCTTCTTAGCTTATAGCCGCTATAAGCCTTAAAGACCTATTCGGTCCCGCTTAGCGAACGCTCTTCCCGCCCGCCGCTACGCCTAGCCCGGCTATATAGAGGCGCACGAGCGCCTTACTATAGTCTATCCGCCGTCCTTCCTTAACCGGAGGAGATAGCGATAACTAGCCTCGCGATATATTCCGCCGCCTAATCTTATAAGAGCTACTAGTAGTAATTAACACGATCCTTAATAAACCTAGCTTCGTAGGCCTATACTCCGGCGACGAGATTATAATAATCGGGAGTTTCCGCCTAGCTATAAACTACGCTAAGTTCTACTTATAAGCCTATAAAGAGTCTAAACGCGACTTAACTTTAACCTAAGCAATAAAGTTCTTAGGCTTTAATATCCGCCTTATTAGCCGCACCGACTACGCGCTTTATATTCTTGCCCTTAAGGCCCCCTTTATATAGAGGTTCTTTAAAACTATTAAGCACGTTTAAAACCTTAAGAGCGAGGAGTTAAGCACTAAAGCTATTAAGGACCTCGTTACCCGCTTCTAAGCGGGAATATAAATATTCGATACCCCGGTGCTTACTATACCCGTTAATATTAGCAAGACGGTATACCCTTACCTTAATACCTTCTTAGTAGCTAAACGCGTATTGGTTAGCGGAAAGGCGTAGGTAATAGCGCCTTATAAGAAGGATAATAAGTCGAAAAGCCTAGCGATAAAGAGTAAGGGATAACTACGATAGCGGTAGTAAGTAAGATATAATATCTCGCTTATAGGCGGCCTATAAGGCTAGTAAGTAAAACGGGAGACTTAGCGGAGGATTAAAAAACGGTATAAAAAGGGTAAATAAGATAATAATATAAGATAAGGCCTAAATAAAGCTAGTCTCTCGTAATATATCCCGCCGGGGAACTTAAGCATGCCCCGGCGCGGAGACTCCTTACTGCCCGGTAAAGGCTTAAATATACGCCTTAAAAGAGAGTCGGAAAAACGTTACTATAAGTTTTAGCTAAACGCGCTAATTACCTTAATAAGGATAAAGCTATATAACTAAATATAAGGTAAGGATTTATAATAAAGCCGCCTACTAACTATCTTAAGCTACTTAGCTACTATTAGCTAGATAAGCTAATAAAACTATTAAAAGGATAAGGACGGCGTACTACTAATATAGCGTAAAATCGCTATTATAAAGCTATTACCTAGCACCCCCTTTACTTTATCCTTACTTTAAACTAATAAGGATATTAGCTTTTCTTTCTTACTTAAGGGAGTTATTACGGAATTTAAACGGCTATGCCCGGACTCCTTACTTTACTCTTAAAGAAGCCTTACGGAACCCCGCGACGGGAACGCCCGGAGCACGTACTACGAAGGCTCGCTTAAGGAGATACGACGAACATTACCGGTTAGACCTAGCTAAGGTTTCCGGGATATAACTATAGATAGTTAGGAGCCTACCTAACTATAGTTTACGATATATCTAACTATAAAAGACACCGTAGAAACTATTAAGCGGATTCCGTTAGTATCTTTAGGGGATTTTTAGGGATTTCCGCGGGATATCCTAACTATAGTTCAACCCGTTTTTAACTATAAAAGCACCTTAAAAGATATAGGATAAACCTTACCGCGATTTTTAAGGGATATCTAAGGATATTTAAGGGATTTCCCTAACTATAGTCTATAGTATTTCTAACTAGGCTTATACTTAGTTTATTAAGCGATTTTATAAGGATATCTATAGTTTACTCTATATACTATAGATAGTATAGTTAGAGATCCTTAAAATTAGCTTAAAGAACTAAGTATAAAGTAGCTAGCTATGCCTTTAAGAAATAGATAAGCTTTTTACTATTTCTAAACCCTTATATACGTTTATGTGCGGTAATTAGTCCGTTATACCGGCCCGACCGGCGGTAATTAGTCTATAGTACCGGCCCCGACCGGCGGTAATTAGTCCGTAGTACCGGCCTTAACCGGCGGTAATTAGTCCGCGCCTTATCCCCCTATCCTTACGCCGTAAGGCGTAGTATATTATATCGCGGACGGTAAACTAGTAAAGCTTTAAAATAGACGTACTAAGCTATTTAAAGTTACCTTTAAAGTAAGATAGCTTATATACTAGTTAAATATAAAAAAGTCTTTTAAAATCTATTTGTTTATTTTAATAATATAACTATACTTAGTAAATAAGCTAGCTATATACTTAAGCTTAGTATAAGATAAAAGGATACTTTACTTAAATAAGTAAGAAGTAAAATAAATCTTAGAAAGCTATATAATAAAAAAAGGCGGTAGAAAGCTAAGGAAAAAGTTCTTTATAGCTTAAAAAGACTAGCTAAGTTGCTATAACTTATAAGTAAATAAAAAAGCGGTCTTTTTACTAAAGATTATAAAAGTCTTTAAAAAGCATAAAAGAAGTAAGCTACTTAAGTAGTTTAAATAAAAGTATAACGCGCGGCCTTTATAACTTAATACGAAACTTTTTAACTAAGGAAATTAAGCGGTTAAGCTTAAGTATAAGACTTAAAAGCTATTATAAGTTATAAGAAACTATAACTTACTACGCTTAAATTAATCAGTTATTTTAATAAAAATATACCGCCGTTTACTTTAAGTAATAAGGCCTTTTTAGCCTTATTATATACTTATTTAAATTCTCTTTACTACTTACCCTCTTCTTTTTTCTTTTTTTCTTTTTATAACTATATTTCCTTTTACTATTAATAATAGCCCGCTATACTTTACTTACTCTTATATATATAACTTACTTTACCTTAAGCTTATAATTCTTATACTTTTATTTTAAGTCTTTTTATTATTTAATATCTTTTATAGCTAAGATTAGCTATTTTATAACGACCTTTTTAGCTTACTTTCTTATAAGCTCTTACCCCTTTAATATAAAGAATATAAGTAAGCGCTTAAGCTTTATAAAAACAAGGCGGCTATTCTTTATAGCCTTAAGTCCTTTAATAAGAGTTAAAACCTTTAAGTTTAAGCTTTTATATAAACTTATACCGCTTTTTATAACTATGCTTAAGCTAACGTATTTACTACACTTTACGGCGCGAGGATAAAGGGATAAGGCGCGGACTAATTACCGCTAGTTAAGGCCGGTACTACGGACTAATTACCGCTAGTTAAGGCCGGTACTACGGACTATTTACTGCTAATTAAGCCGGTATAATAAACTAATTACTATATATAAACGTATATAAAGGTTTAGAAATAGTAAAAAGCTTATTTATTCTTAAAAGCATAGCTAGCTACTTTATACTTAGTTCTTTAAGCTAATTTTAAAGATCTTTAACTATACTATTTATAGTATATAGATAAACTATAGATATACTTATAAAATCGCTTAATAAACTAAGTATAAGCCCGGTTAGAAATACTATAAACTATAGTTAAAGAAATCCCTTAAATATCCTTGAATATCTTTTAAAAATCGCGGTAAGGTTTATCCTCTATTTTCCAAGGTGCTTTTATAGTTAAAAATAGGTTAAACTATAGTTAAGATATCCTATAGAAATCCTTAAATATCCCTTAAAGATACTAGCGGAATCCGCTTAGTCGTTTTTATAGTATCTTTTATAGTTAAAGATATTATAAACTATAGTTAAGTAAGCTCTTAACCTTTTATAGTTATATCCCGGAAACCTTAGCGGGATCCGACTAGTAATATTTATCGTATCTCTTTAAGCGAGCTTTTATAGTATATGCTTTAAGCGTTTTTATTATAAGGTTTTATAGCGCTCTTTAAAAGTAAAGTAAGGAGTCCGGGCATAGCCGTTTAAATTTTATAATAACTCCCTTAAGTAAGAAAGAAGAGCTAACGTCCTTATTAGTTTTAAGTAAAAATAAAGTAAAAAAGGCGCTAAGTAATAGCTTTATAATAGCGTCTTTACGCTATATTAATAATATACCGTTCTTATCCTTTTAATAGTTTTTTTAGCTTATTTAGCTAATATTAGCTAAGTAGCTTAAAATAGTTAGTAAGCGGCTTTTATTATAAATCCTTACCTCCTATTTAGTTATATATCTTCGTTTTTATTAAGATATTTAGCGCGTTTAGCTAAAACGTATAGTAAATATTTCTTACTTTTCTTTAAGGCGTACGTTTAAGCACTTTATTAAGTAATAAGAAGTTTTCGCGCTAAGGAATACTTAAATTCCTTAGCGGGATATATTATAAGAGACTAGCTTTATTTAAGTTTTATTTTATATTATTATCTTACTTACTTTTCTACGCCGTTTTTTTATTTCTCTACTAAAATTCCTATAATACTTACTAGCCTTATAAGCCGCCTATAAGTAAGATATTATATCTTACTTACTACCGCTATTATAGTTATCCCTTGCTTTTTATTACCGGGCTTTTTAACTTATTATCCTTTTTATATATCGCTACTACCTACGCCTTTCCGCTAACTAACGCGCGTCTAGCTACTAAAAAAGTATTAAGGTAAAGGTAAGCTATCTTATTAATATTAATAAGTATAGTTAGCACTAAAGTATTGAATATTTATATTCCCGCTTAAAAGTAAGTAATAAGGTCTTTAATAGCCTTAGTGCTTAACTCCTTGCTCTTAAAGTACGAAATATGCTTAATAGTCTTAAAAAACCTCTTTATAAAAGGGGCCTTAAAGGTAAGAATATAAAGCGCGTAGTTAATACGGCCGATAAGGTAGATATTAAAGCCTAAGAATTTTATTACTTAGGTTAAAGTTAAGTCGCGTTTAGACTTTTCGCGGGCTTATAAGTAAAACTTAGCGTAGTTTATAGCTAAGTAAAAACTCCCGATTATTATAATCTTATCGCTAAAGTATAAGCCCGCGAAGCTAAGCTTATTAAAGATTATATTAATTACTATTAATAGCTTTTATAAGATTAAGTGGCGGAATATATTATAAGGCTAGTTATCGCTATCTTCTCTAGTTAAGAAAGGGCGGCGGATAGACTATAGTAAGGCGCTTTTACGCCTTTATATAGCTAAGCTAAGTATAGTAATAAGCGGAAAAAGCGTTCGCTAAGTAAGACTAAATAGGTCCTTAAAGCTTATAGCGGCTATAAGCTAAGAAGAGGATTTTATAGTATAAGCTAAACCGCGTATAAAGTAAGATAGGGTTTTAACTATAATAGCTTAAAACGCCGCTATAAACCCGGCTATAAACTAATTAAGCTAAGCCTTAAATATATAATTAAAGATAGCATAGATATCGTTTTAGTCGTTTAGATAAAGCGGGTTTCCGCTAGCTATAGCGGCTATTATAGATCTTAAGACTATAGCGAGGTTAGCTAACTTAAAGGCATTAAGTATTAGCTAGTTATTCCGCTAATAAAGATTTTTAGCTACGCCTTAAAAATAAAAGGCGGGGGCTTTTAAATAGTAAGAGCTAAGTAAAAAGTATAGTTAAGTTACTATAAAACCGGCCGTTTAGACTACGCTATAGTATAAAGCTAAGAGGTAAGTCGTTTAAGTTAAGTATTTAAAGAGGGGAATAGAGGCCGTCCTTTATAGTATTATAGTTTAAGTTAAATCTATTAGCTTAAGCGCGGCTACGGAAAGCGGCGTAGGTTTATATAAAAGCTTAAACTTAAAGGTTTTAACTCTCGCTAAAAGACTTAAAGCTATAAAGGATAGCCGCTTTATTTTTATAGAGCTTAAGCGCTCGCTTATATCCTTTATATTAAAAGTATAAGGGCTTAAAAAAAAGCGGGCTAAAAAAGTAATTACTAAATAGCTAGTCTTAGCTATAAAAGATATTAGATAATAAAAGAACTTAAAACGGGAGTATAAAGATTATAAGCTTAAAGTAAAGAAAGTTATATATATAAAAGTAAGTAAGGTATAGTAAGTTATAGCTAGTAGTAAAAGGAAATATAGTTATAAAAAGAAGAAAAGAAAGGAGAGAGGGTAAGTAGTAAAGAGAATTTTAATAGGTATGCTATAAAGCTAAAAAAGCCTTATTACTTAAGGTAAATAGCGGTATATTATTATTAAAATAACTAATTACCTTAAGCGTAGTAAGTTATAGTTTCTTATAACTTATAATAGCTTTTAAGTCTTATATTTAAGCTTAACCGCTTAATTCTCTTAGTTAAAGAGTTTTATATTACGTTATAAAGGCCGCGTGTTATACTTTTATTTAAACTACTTAAGTAGCTAACTCCGCTTATACTTTTTTAAAGGCTTTTATAATATTTAGTAAGAAGACCGCTTTTTCGTTTACTTATAAGTTATAGCTACTTAGCTAGCCTTTTTAAGCTATAAAGAACTCTTTCCTTAGCTTTCCGCTACCTTTCTTTATTATATAGCTTTATAAGATTTATTTTACTTTTTACTTATTTTAATAAAGTATCCCTTTATCTTAAAATAGTCTTAAGTATATAGCTAGCTTGTTTGCTAAGCGTAGTTATACTACTTATTACGGAATTTTAACGGCCACGCCCGGACTCCTTACTTTACTTTTAAGGAAGCCTTATAAAACCCCGCGATAAAAACGCCCGGAGTACGTATTATAAAAGCTCGCTTAAGGAGATATAACGAATATTACTAGTCGGACCCCGCTAAGGTCTTTAAGATATTATTATAAAAGGCTAAGGGCTTACTTAACTATAAGTTACGATATTTAACTATAGTTTATAACGCCTTTAACTATAAAAGATACTATATAAACTATTAAGCGGATTCCGCCGGTATCTTTAAAGGATATTTAAGGATTTTTATAAAATATTTTAATTTAAGTTCGACTTATTTTTAACTATAAAAGCACCTTAAAAAATATAAGATAAACCTTATCGCGATTTTTAAAGGATATCTAAGGATATCTAAAGGATTTCCTTAATTATAGTTTATAGTATTTCTAACTAGGCTTATACTTAGTTTATTAAGCGATTTTATAAAGATATTTATAGTTTATCTACGCACTATAAATAATATAGTTAAAGATCTTTAAAGTTAGCTTAAAGAACTAAGTATAAAGTAGCTAGCTATACTTTTAAGAATAAATAAGCTTTTTACTATTTCTAAACCCTTATATATATTTATATATAGTAATTAGTCCGTTATACCGGCTTAATTAGCGGTAATTAGTTTATAATATTAGCCTTAACTAATAGGAATTAGTCTATACTACCGGCCTTAACTAGTAGTAATTAGTCCGCGCCTTATCCCCTTATCCTTATGCTATAAAGCGTAGTAAATAGTAGCAATTCTTACTTATTTAAATAAAAATCCCTTAAATATCCGCTAAGCTAAGAGCGACTATGTCGCATAATTAAGTACTTATCTTATAAGAAGTTAAATACTAAACGATATTTTCTTTAGTAAGAAGCTCCTATTAGCCTTTAAGTCTAACCTTAATAATAAGCACCTCTTTCTTAATATACTTATAATAAAACTTTAAGATAAGTAGGCTATAAGAGCGGAAAAGGCCGCGGCCTACTAAGTATACTAGTTTAATAATCTCCTTTACCCTTTTTTAAAGTACTATACCGCGATAGCTTATAAAGCTAAATAAGACGTAAAATAAATCTCGCTTAGCTAAGCTAAAACGTCTACCTTTTAAGAAGCAATCCGCTTTTAAAATATTAATAAAAGATAGACTATAAAACGATAAAACTTATATAATTAAGTAAACTAAATTTAGTATTACTTATATAAATCGATTATCCTTTAAATAAAAGAAGTAAGGATAAGCCGACCTTAAAACTATTTAGCTCCCCGCTTATTAAATACCCTCTAAATTAAGCCTATAATAAAGTTACTCTTTCCTTAAGATAATAAACTTAGCGGATATTTCTACCGCGTATTACTAAAATAGTTTAGCTTAAAAGCCTTAACCGGAAATCCGCCTTAAAAGATACTTAGAAGTTTCTTAGTTTAGTATTACTATTTAGCCTTATCCGCTATAGCCGCGCTAACTAAAGCATTTATAAGACTTTTAATTAATAAAAACGAACTTTTTATACTAAGGGCCTTATAGCGTATTAAATTTTAAGATACGTATAAAACGGAAAGTTAAGCGCTTAATAAGAGTATTAAGACTAAGACCTTAATAATAAGCGATAAAGACGCGATAAGCGATACCCTTAGCGGGCTAAACCTATTTATACTAAGCGCGTAGATATTAAGACTAAGTATAGCTTTAAGCCCCTTAATAAGAATAGTAGTAATATTAAATAAATAATTCTTTAATCTCTTTTAAGCACTAAAAAAAAGACACGCTTATAAAGCCTTAGGAAAAACCTTAATTATAAGCTATTACGGAACGTAAAATACAAGCGCTCCGGCTACTCGTATATCGGTATATAAGATACAAGCATATAAATGATAATTAGCGTCCCGACCTCTTACTAAGGCTAGGGCGAGACCTTTTAGCAGTGCGGTATTATCGCACTATCACTCCGTAGCAAATAGTAGCAATTCCTTTAGCATAGGTTCGATCCCCGCACGAGAAAGTAGACCTATAAGTCCGTACGGAAATAAGGCTCCCCCCGGGCGCGCGTAATAATATAAGCGTGCGTAGCTTCTAGCTACTAGCTTAATAAACTAAGGAGGTCCCGTCTTATAGATAACGAGGACGTTATCGTCTTTCCTTTCGAGGCAGTAATTATTACGGAACGTAAGATATAAGCGCTCCGGCTATTCGTATATCGGTATATAAGATATAAGCATATAGACGATAATTAGCGTCCCGACCCTTAACTAAGGCCGGGGCGAGACCTTTTAGCAGTGCGGTATTATCGTATTATTACTCCGTAGCATAAGCTAAGAATATAAGGAGATTTAACTTATTAAGACCTTTAAAAGCATCCTTTAATAAAGTCTAAGAAGAGAATAAAGCTAGTACGTTTTAAGAAGTAGACTATTTTATTAACTTTATCCGCTAAAACGCTAATAAAAGCGAGGCTTATATAGACGAATTAGCTATTTAATTGCCCTTTTTCTTTCGAGGAAGTATAGTAAAATAGTATTTTAAGGACCTCTTAAAACTATAATAAGAAGAACCTAGCGAGCTTAGTATTAAACTAAGCTAATAAATATCCGCCTTATAAAAACGGTTTAAAATCCGCTTAAATATAGCGATATAAGCACTTAATAAAAAGTACTTTACTATCGAAGATATAGTAGTAAGATTTAACTTTTAGTCTTAAATATCGCGCTTATAATATAAAGCTAAGGCCGCGCTTTATTAGCTAAACTACTTAACTATAGTAATTTACTAAAAGCTAAACGTTTACTTATAAGAATCCTTATAACGTTTAGTAGAAAAGAAGGATATTAATAAATAAATTAACGAATATAAGGAAATTCTTCCTTAGCTATAAGTTAAATATACTTAAGGATCTTAAAAGCACTTATTAGCGCGAAAAGAATAGGTCTAACTTATAAAAAAGCAAGAGCTAACTAGCTATACCTTATATATATTTAAAGGATAGTTTAGGACGCCTTAGCTATCTATTAAGGGCTTGCTAAGACTAAGGGTTACGTTTTTAAACCGCTTAGTAAGGGCGGATATACTATAAGCTTTATAGCGCTTGCTAAGTTAAAGGAGAAACCCGCTTAAATAGCTAAGAATTTAAGCCGAGGTCCCCTAGCTTAAAAAAGAAGGAACCTTTAAGACTATACGCTTGCTAATACTAAAGCTAAAATAGGCATACCCCGCGATTAAAGAAGGAACTACGGTAAAGACTAACGATTATTTAAGGGATAAAGAGTATAATATAAAAAGAGCTTAGTTTAATACTAATAAAAGCTTAAAGGAAACCGCAATCTATACTATAGTAGACTTAGTATAGGAGGCCGATAAAGTATACGGATTTTATAATAAAGCATTCCCTTTAAAAGATAAGCTTTACTAATACGTTAAAGATAAACACCCTCTTAACCTTAACTAAGATATTGCTAAATAAAGACGTAGCTTAGTATAGTAAGTAGTTATTTAAAAGGTATAAAGCGTTTAAATAGTTAAAGCTTCCTTTAACGTTTAGCTATTAAACCTTAATAGGCCGTTATAATTTACCTACGCACGCTTACTAGTTTACGGAAAAGAAGGGCCTAAGATAAGTATTAAAGCTTATATAGATACTAAGGTAGACTAAAGCCTTATTTAGGCTAACTTAGTAAAGACCTTTTAGGACGTAATTATAAACTCCTTTTAACGAATTCTTATTTAAGGAGTAGGAAGAACGGCTATTATTAAATAAGTAGAATTTACTATATATATACTAAGAAGGCTAGATAGTAGCCTCGCGGTTATAAAGGTAAGGATCGGCGCTTAGATAGTAAAACGCTTAGCGGCTAATATATTACTTAGCTAAGACTTTTTAGTTCTTTATTAAGGGGACCTTATTAACTTTATATCGGTCTTATAAATCGGGGCTTATAAAGAGATTAAAGCTAAAGTTAAGATAGTTTAGCTAAGACTAGTAATATATAAATAAGTAATTTACTTAATTACTATAATAATTCTAGCTAGTTTTAGCTACGCCTTACTTATATAAGTCCGGGCGCCGCTATTAAGATATAATATAATATTTTTCCTTAATAACCTTAAGCTCGCCTAGATAATAATATAGGACTATAAAAGCTTTATAGCGATATACTATTTTAAAGAACTATTAGTGCTCCGCTAAAGCTAATAAGTAAGGATAATTATAAACCTTAATAAGTAGTTTTAGCTATATAAAGAGGTTAACGGTACTACTCCCTTAGCGGAAACCTTTTTAGAAAATCTAAATAAAATAGACCTTACTAAGGCCTTTTTATAAAAGGATCTTATAGTAAACTATAAACTTAAAATCGGCCGAACTAAGGACTTAACTAAACTTACTACTAATAAAGGCGTTTAGATCTACGCTAAAGACTTAAAATACGTATTAAAAGTCTAAGATATCCTTTAATCGTTTCCCCGCTTTTAAAAAGATAAAAGAGTAGTATATATAGACGAATCCGAATATATATATATTCCTTTAATAAAAGGATAGTAATATTAATAAGTTATATTAAGATTATACTTCTTAAGCAATAAAGATAAAAAGGTAGTAGATATAATATTCGGCTAGCTAACCGCATAAAGCTAATTAAAATACGTTTATAAGATAACCTTATTTATAGCGCCGGTATTTATAATATAAAAAACGGTAAATAAAAAGGGAAAAGGATAAGTAGTTATAGACTTATTAAGGATTAATGCTATTACTACCTTAAACGCTTACTTAATGCCCTTTTAAAGCGATATAATTAAATGCCTTTAAGGAAAAAAGTTTATTAATATAGTAAACGTATAATTGTTTTTTTATTAGTTTTTAGTTTATTAAGACTACCGGGAAAGGTTTATAATCGTAAGCTATTATAGGCTAAAAAGATTATTAATAATACTTATAAGCTTTAAGAACTCCTTAGTATACGTTTTAAGGTTTATTAATAACGTCTTTTATAAATACTAAGAATACGCAGCGGCCTATATTAATAATATTATTATTTACTTTAATATAGCTAAAGAATACCTTTAATATTTAAAGGCCGTATTCCGCGCCTTTTATAACTATAATATTACCTTATCTAAACTAAAGTTCTTCTTAGCGTACCTATCTATATAGCTCCTTAGATTTAAGGAAAACGCTATTAGCTTAATAAATATAGATAAACGTATATAAGCCTTAAGGGATATTGCGTTCTTAAAGAACCTTTAATAGCTTAAAAAATAAATCGGCTTTATTAAGTAGTTACGCTATATAGTCCCGTATTTTGCTAAGGAAGTTAATGTCTTATAAGAACGAAAGATAAAGCTACTTTAAGTAAGATAGGAAGAAAAAGTCCCTTTAAGGGGCTAAGGACGGGCTTAATACGCTATAAAAGCCGCTTTTTAGCTTACTTTAAAAGAAAAAAAGGCTTTTTAAATTTTAACTAAGAAACTTATTAAACCTTAAACGATTTACTACTTTAACCTTACCCGATAATTATTTATTTAAATCGATATATCTTAAGAATATAAAGTAGCGGCTATAGCTTTTTACTTAAAGAAAAGCACGAAATAGGATAAAAAGACGCTATTAGGTTAAACTAAGGTCTAAGTTATTATTTACTTAAGCCGCGCCCTTTAAAGTAAAAAACCTTAATACTAGCTTATAAAACTTAAAGTAGCTAGTTTAGTATAAGCGGTATATAAGTTATATACTATAGTACTATCTATAAAAACGCTATAAGTAGTTATCTTTACTAACTATATAAGTACTAATAGAATTATATACTAAAAATCCCTATTTTTTATTAGTATAAAATTTAATAATAAGGTAATCCTTATATCTTAATACCTAAACTAATTCCCGCTTAAGGTATACTATATCTTAAGCGTTAAAAACGTTATACTAAACGCGCTTTTATATTTACTATACTAAGGCGATAAGCAGGTATCCTAAAACTAAGAAGGGGAATTAAAATATATTTAAGAAAATAAGATAACGGACCGTATATTCCTTTATACGGAAGTATTAATTAAATTACTACTTTACTAAAAGATAATCGATAGATATATAAAGGATATATAATATATAAAAATTATAGCATAGCTTAGCAATAAAGATAGTATCCTTAAACTCCTATTCTTTAAATTATAAGGGTTACTATACTTTATAGAGAACGATAAACGCTAAAGACTATATATCCTTAAGACTTATACTAAGGAGATCGTTAAAGACGCCTATACTAAAAGATTTTTTACCGGCCGTACCTATATATAGTAAGATCTATTTAAAGGCTTCTTAATCTTATAGCTTAGTAAATATATAAATAAGGTCGTAGATAGCTATAATACTTACTACTATAACTAAACTAATTAAGGTAAGACGTTAAAGTAGATTATCTTAATTTAAAGCCCGCCGGTTTTATACTATATAATAGTAATAAACTTTATTACTAAGCTCTTAAGAGTTTAAGCTAAATAATCCTTATAAAAGGATCTTATAAGAAACTTCTTTAATACCTTATTAATTATTACTTATAAATTCTTAAAAATATATCTCCTTATTTTAAGCAATAATTAGTTTATAGCGGAAGACTAAGTATAAGCGTTATATATTAAACTACTCCGTGCTAATTAAGGGATTCCGAAAGGGATAATCTTTAACTAAGATATAAAGTTTACTTTAGTATTTTAGCGGACTTTATAATAAGCTTTCGGATCGAAGCTTTTAATATTTACCGCTTAGTACCTTTAAACTAATAGCTTATTAAAAAGGCGAAACTAAACTATAAAAATCGCGCTACGATTCTTTACCGCTAATTTCTTAAACTTATACTAAACTAATATGCTAATCGCTTTTTAGTTTAGCCTTAATAAATCCTTCTCCTTAGTAATTTATATAGCCTTTATTAAGCTTATTATAAGGATAAAAATAAATAACGGCCTCCGGTTTCTTAGTAACTACTTATACTTATAAAACTAAAAGATCTTATAAAAAGAAGCTAAGTTAGCTATTACCTATACTTAAGCCGTTATAAAGGATAAATATAATAAGAAATACCGCCTACTAAAATTTAAGCTTAGTAATTAAGTTTAGCTATAGCTTAGTAAAGGCTATTATATTACGGATAGTAAACTAGTAAAGCTTTAAAAAAGATATACTAAGCCGTTTAAAGTTACCGCTAAAGTAAGATAGCTTATATACTAGCTAGATATAAAAAGGTCCTTTAATATCTATTTAGTCGTTTTAGTAATATAACTACGCTTAGCAAACGAGCTAGCTATACGCTTAAGATTAGTTTAAGATAAAAAGATACCTTACTTAAATAACTAAGAAGTAAAATAAATCTTATAAAGCTATATAATAAAAAAAAGCGGCGGAAAGCTAAAAAAGGAGTTTCTTATAGCTTAAAAAGGCTAGCTAAGTAGCTATAACTTATAAGTAAATAAAAAAGTAGTCTTCTTACTAAAGATCGTAAAAGCCTTTAAAAAAGCATAAAAGGAGTTAGCTATTTAAGTAATTTAAATAAAAGTATAATATATAGCCTTTATAACTTAATATAAAACTTTTTAACTAAAAGAATTAAGTAGTTAAGCTTAAGTATAAGACTTAAAAGCTATTATAAGTTATAAAAAACTATAACTTACTACGCTTAAGGTAATTAGTTATTTTAATAATAATATACCACTGTTTACTTTAAGCAATAAGGCCTTTTTAGCCTTATAATATACTTATTTAAATTCTCTTTACCGCCCGCCCTCTTTCCTTTCCTTTTTTCTTTTTATAACTATATTTCCTTTTACCGCTAGCTATAGCTTGCTATACCTTACTTACTCCTATATATATAACCTTCTTTACCTTAAACCTACGATCTTTATACTTTTATTTTAAGTCTTTTTATCGTTTAACGTTTTTTATAGTTAAGATTAGCTATTTTATAACTACTTCTTTAGCCCGCTTTTTTATAAGCCCTTATGTTTTTAATATAAAGGATAAAAGCAAGCGCTTAAGCTTTATAGAAGTAAAGCGGTTATTCTTTATAGCCTTAAGTCTATTAGCAAGAGTTAAAACCTTTAGGTTTAAGCTTTTATATAAACTTACGCCGCTTTTTATAGCCGCGCTTAAGCTAATAAATTAAACTTAAACTATAGCACTATAAAGGACGGCCTATACTACCCTTTTTAAATACTTAACTTAGATAACTCGCCTCCCGGCCTTATACTATAGTATAGTTTTAATAGCCGGTTTCGCGGTAACTTAGCTATACCTCCTGCTTAGCTCTTACTATCTAAAAGCCCCCGCTACCTATATATTTTTTAAGGTATAGCTAGAAATCTTTATTAGCAGAATAACTAGCTAATACTTAATGCCTTTAAGTTAATTAACCTTACTATAGTCTTAAGATCTATAATAGCCGCTATAGCTAGCGGAAACTTACTTTAAGTAAATAACTAAAACGATATCCGCGCTATCTTTAACTATATATTTAAGGCCTAGCTTAATTAGTTTATAGCCGGGTTTATAGCGGCGTTTTAAGCTATTATAGCTAAAACCCTATCTTACTTTATATATAGTTTAGCCTATATTATAAAATCCCCTTCTTAGCTTATAGCTACTATCGGCCTTAAAGACTTATTTAGTCTTACTTAGTAAACGCTCTTTTTACCTACCGCTATGCTTAGCTTAGCTATATAAAAGCGTATAAGCGCCTTACTATAGTTTATCCGCCGTTTTTTTTTAACTAAAGAAGATAGCGATAACTAGCCTCGCGATATATTCCGCCGCTTAATTAAATAAGAGCCGCTAATAATAACTAATACGATCCTTAATAGACCCGGCTTCGCAGGCCTTTACTTTAGGAACGAGATTATTATAATTAAGAGTTTCTACCTAGCTATAAACTACGCTAAGTTTTACTTATAGGCCTAAAAAGAGTTTAAACGTAACTTAACTTTAACTTAAGTAATAAAATTCCTAGGCTTCGATATCCGCCTTATTAGCTATACTAACTACGCGCTTTATATTCTCGCCTTTAAGGCCACCTTTATAAAAAGGTTTTTTAAAACTATTAAGTATAATTAAAACCTTAAGAGTAAGGAGTTAAGCACTAAGGCTATTAAGGACCTTATTACCCGCTTTTAAGCGGGAATATAAACGTTTAATACTTTAATATTAACTATACTTATTAATATTAGCGGGACGGCTTACTTTTACTTTAATACTTTTTTAGTAGCTAAACGCGCGTTAGTCGGCGGAAAGGCGTAAGTAGTAGCGCCGCGTAAAAAGGATAATAAGTTAAAAGGCCTAGCGATAAAAAGCAAGGGATAATAATAATAGTAGTAGTAAGTAGGATATAATATCTTGCCTATAAGCGGCTTATAAAGCTAGTAAGTAAAATAGGAAACTTAGTAAAGGATTAAAAAATAGTATAAAAAAGGTAAGTAAGATAATAATATAAGATAAAGCCTAAATAAAGCTAGTTTTTCGTAACGCATCTTACTAAGGAATTTAAGCATTCTTTAGTATAAAGACTCCTTACTACTTAATAAGGGCTTAAATATACGCCTTAAAAGAAAGTCGGAAAACTTTATTATAAGTTTTAGCTAAACGCGCTAAACGCCTTAATAAGGACGAAAACGCATAACTAAATATAAAGTAAGAATTTATAATAAAGGCCGCTTACTAACTATCTTAAGCTACTAAGCTACTATTAGCTAAATAGGCCGAAAAAACTATTAAAAGAATAAGGATAGCGCACTATTAATATAGCGTAAAGACGTTATTATAAAACTATTACTTAGCGCCCCCTTTACTTTATTCTTACTTTAAACTAATAAGGACGTTAGCTTTTCTTTTTTACTTAAGGGAGTTATTATAAAATCTAAATAACTATACTTAGACTCCTTACTTTACTTTTAAAGAAGCCTTATAGAACCTTATAATAAGAACGCTTAAAGTACGTATTATAAAGGCTCGCTTAAGAAGATATAACGAATATTATTTATCGGACCCCGCTAAAGTCTTTAAGATACTATTATAAAGGGTTAAGAGCTTACTTAACTATAAGTTATAACGTCTAACTATAGTTTACGATACTTTTAACTATTAAAGATACTATAAAAACTATTAAGCGGATTCCGCTAATATCTTTAAAGGATATTTAAAGATTTCCGCGGGATATCTTAATTATAGTTTAACCCGTTTTTAACTATAAAAGCACCCCGGAAGATATAAAATAAACATTACCGCGATTTTTAAGAGATATCTAAGGATATTTAAGGGATTTCCTTAACTATAGTTTATAGTATTTTTAACCGGGCTTATACTTAGTTTATTAAGCGATTTTATTAGGATATTTATAGTTTATCTACGCACTATAAATAGTATAGTTAAAGATCCTTAAAGTTAGCTTAAAGAACTAAGTATAAAGTAGCTAGCTATGCCTTTAAAAATAGATAAGCTTTTTACTATTTTTAAACCTTTATATACGTTTATATATAGTAATTAGTCCGTTATACTAGCCTAACTAGCGGTAATTAGTCCGTAGTACTAGCTTTAACTAGCGGTAATTAATCCGTAGTACTAGCCTTAACTAGCGGTAATTAGTCCGCGCCTTATCTTTTTATCCTTACGCTATAAAGCATAGTACTATTAAAACGACTAAATAGATATTAAAGGA
Organism: Ophiocordyceps robertsii; assembly: GCA_027405785.1. Classification (NCBI taxonomy): domain Eukaryota; kingdom Fungi; phylum Ascomycota; class Sordariomycetes; order Hypocreales; family Ophiocordycipitaceae; genus Ophiocordyceps; species Ophiocordyceps robertsii. Next base: position 3,671 of record JAPEBW010001542.1, on the reverse strand, counting down.
CCCTTTTATATTTAGCCGGTATATAAGCTATCTTACTTTAGCGGTAACTTTAAATAGCTTAGTATATCTTTTTAAAGCTTTATTAGTTTACTATCCGCGATATAGTAGCTTTTACTAAGCTATAGCTAAACTTAATCGCTAAGCTTAAATGTTAGTAAGCGGTATTTCTTATTATATCTATTCTTTATAGCGGCCTAAGTATAAGTAATAGCTAACTTAGCTTCTTTTTATAAGACCTTTTAGTTTCGGAAGTATACGTAGTTACTAAAAAACTAATAGCCGTTATTTATTTTTATTTTTATAATAAGCTTATTTAAGGCCGCGTAAATTACTAAAAAGAAGGAATTATAAAGGCTAAACTAAAAAGCGACTAGTATATTAATTTAGTCTAAGTCTAGGAAATTAGCGGTAAAGAATTATAGCGCGATATTTATAGTTTAGTTTCGTCTTTTTAATAAGCCGTTAGTTTAAGGGTGCTAAGCGGTAAATATAAAAAGCTTTAATCTAAAAGCTTATTATAAAGTCTGCTAAAATACTAAGGTAAACTTTATATCTTAGTTAAAGATTATCCCCTTTAAAATCCCTTAGTTAACGTAAAGTAGTTTAATATATAATACTTATACTTAATCTTCCGCTATAAACTAGTTATTGCTTAAGATAAGGAGATATATTTTTAAGGATTTATTAGTTATAGTTAGTAAAGTATTAAAGAAGTTCTTTATAAGATCTTTTTATAAAGATTATTTAGCTTAAACTACTAAGAGCTTAGTAATAAAGTCTATTGCTATTATATAGTATAAGACTAGTAAGCTTTAAATAAAGATAAGCTATTTTAACGTCTTACTTTAGTTAGTTTAGTTATAGTAATAAGTATTATAGCTATTTATAACCTTATCTATATATCTACTAAGCTATAAGATTAAGAGGCTTTTAAATAAATCTTATTATATATAGGTACGGCTAGTATAAAAATATTTAGTATAAGCGTCTTTAATAATCTTTTTAGCGTAAGTCTTAAGAATATATAGTCTCCGGCGTTTATCGTTCTCTATAAAGTATAGTAACCCCTACGATTAAAAGAATAAGAGTTTAAGGATATTATTCTTATCGCTAAGCTACGCTATAATTTTTACTTACTATATATCTTTTATATATTTATTAGTTATTTTTTAGCGGAGCGGTAATTCGATTAATGCTTTTATATAAAGAAATATATAGTTTATTATCTTATCTTCCTAAATACGTTTTAATTCCCTTTTTTAGTTTAAGGATACCGGCTTATTATTTTAGTATAGTAAACGTAAAAGCGCATCTAGCATAACGTTTTTAACGCTTAAGATAAAGTATACCTTAAGTAGGAATTAGCTTAAGTATTAAGATATAAGGACTAGCTTATTATTAGATTTTATATTAAGAGAGAATAAGGATTTTAAATATACGATTCTATAAGTACTTATATAGTTAATAAAGATAACTACTTATAGCATTCTTATAAATAGTACTATAATATATAACGTATATACTACCTATACTAAACTAGCTACTTTAAGTTTTATAAGCTAGTATTAAGGTTCTCCGCCTTAAAAAGCGCGGCTTAAGTAAATAATAAGCTAAACCTTAGTTTAAGTTAGTAATATCTTTCTATATTATTCCGTGCTTTCTTTTAAGTAAAAAGCTATAGCCGCTACTTTATATTTTTAAGATATATCGATCTAAATAAATAGTTATTAAGTAAGGTTAAAGTAGTAAATTATTTAAGGCTTAGTAAGTTTCTTAGTTAAAATCGCGAAGGCCTTTTCTTCTTTTAAAGTAAGCTAAAAAGCGGCTTTTATAGTATATTAAGCCCGTCCTTAGCCCCTTAAAGGGACTTTTTCTTCCTATCTTACTTAAAGTAGCTCCGTTTTTCGTTTTTATAAGACGTTAACTTCCTTAGTAAAATACAGGACTATATAGTATGGCTACTTAATAAGGCTAATCTATTTCTTAAGCTATTAAAAGTTCTTTAAAAACGCGATATCCCTTAAAGCTTATACGTATTTATTTATATTTAATAAGTTAATAGCGTTTACCTTAAATTTAAGGAGCTATATAGATAAGTATATTAAAAAGGACTTTAGTCTAAATAAGGTTATATTATAGTTATAAAAAGCGCGGAATACGGCCTTTAAATATTAAAAGTATTTTTCGGCTTTATTAAAGTAAATAATAATATTATCGATATAGGCCGCTATATATTCTTAGTATTTACAAAGGATATTATCGATAAACCTTTAGATATATGCTAGAGAGTTTTTAAAGCTTATAAGTATTATTAATAATTTTTCTAGCCCGCAATAGCTTAAAACTATAAACCTTTCTTAATAGTCTTAATAAACTAAAAACTAATAGAAAAACGATTATATGTTTACTATATTAATAAACCTTTTTCTTTAAAGGCGTTTAATTATATCGCTTTAAAGGGGCATTAAGTAAGTATTTAAGGTAGTAATAGCGCTAATCCCTTATAAGTCTATAGCTACTTATCCCTTTTCTTTTCCGTTTACTATCTTTTATACTATAAATACTAACGCCGCGAATATAGTTAGCCTATAAACTTATTTTAATCGGCCTTATATAGTTAGCTAGCTAAATATCGTATTTACTACTTTTTTATCTTTATCGCTTAATACGTATAATCTTAATATAACTTATTAGTATTACTATCTTTTTATTAAAGGAATATGTATATATTCGGATTCGTTTATATATACTACTCCCTTACCTTTTTCAAGGCGGGGAAACGATTAAAAGATATCTTAAACTTTTAATATATATTTTAAGTTTTTAGCATAAATTTAAACGCCCTTATTAATAGTAAGTTTAAGTAGGTCTTTAGTTTAGCCGATCTTAAGTTTATAGTTTATTAAAGGATTTTTTTATAAGAAGTCCTTAATAAGGTTTATTTTATCCGGATTTTCTATAAAGGCTTTTACTAAAAAAGTAGTAATATTAACCTCCTTATATAGCTAAAACTGTTTATTAAGGTTTATAATTATCCTTACCTTTTAACTTTAGTAAAGTACTAGTAATTCCTTAAAATAGTTTATAGCTATAAAGCTCTTATAATCCTATATTATTATCTAAGCGAGCTTAAGGTTATTAAGGAAAAATATTATATTATGCCTTTATAGCGGCGCTTAAACCTATATAGGTAAGGCGTAGCTAAAACTAGCTAAAATCGTCGTAGTAACTAAGTAAATTACCCGTTTATATATTACTAATCTTAGCTTAACTATCTTAACTTTAGCTTCGATCCCTTTATAAGCCCCGATTTATAAAACCGATATAAAGTTAATAAAGTCCTTTTAATAAAGAACTAAAAAGTCTTAGCTAAGTAATATATTAGCCGCTAAGCGTTTTACTATTTAAGCGCTAATCCTTACCTTTATAACCGCGAGGCTGCCGTTAAGCCTTCTTAGTATATATATAGTAAATTCTACTTATTTAATAGTAGCTATCCTTTTTACTCCTTAAATAAAAATTCGTTAAGAGGAGTTTATAGTTACGTCTTAAAAGGTTTTTACTAAGTCGGCCTAAATAAGGCTTTAGTTTACTTTAGTATCTTTATAGGCTTTAATGCTTATTTTAAGCCCTTTTTTTTTATAAATTAATAAGTATATATAAGTAAATTA
>JAPEBW010001541.1:0-22457 GCA_027405785.1 Ophiocordyceps robertsii | reverse complement strand
GGGGCATCACTTGCATCACATTCATTGGAAGCGATTTGTTCTTGGGACATGACAAAAGTGCATACAAATGCGTGCCGCATTTGGTCCTGCGAGAGGCGGGATAGCGTATGATGGGGAAAAGCATGTTTGGGCCAAGGGCGCCAGGAGGGTTCGCCGCGTGGTCCGTGTACTAGCTAGCGAGATGAATATCGGCTATCCACAAATGCATATGGATATGGTGCACAAGGTTCGCCTGAAGCACGAGAGGCGAAGTGATGTGCGGGAGGCGGCCGCGATCTGCCGCCAAGTCAAACGGGGGGCCGCCTCCCCTGAGCACCGGGGGGGGGGGGGGGGGAGTGTGGGTGAGACTATTTTCGTGCACGATCTCTTTTGCCCGACTCGGTCCCATCTCGGCAGTCTTGAGCGACGTGCGGCAAAGACGAGACGAAACGCGACGCGAATGCCGGTCCCCCCCCTTTTTTTTGTTGCACTCTGTATCCCACGTCTGCTGTACCGGGCGAAAAGTCCCGGCGAGAGGCCAAGAGGAAACATGCGCCGTGCCGTCACGGTCGCCCGCGTTGCGCAACGGGGAGTTTTGAAACGCGATGACCACCAAGGGGGGAGGGGGGGCTTTTTCACGCCTCGTCTCGTCGAGCACCGTGGCCTGGCTGGGCGGGCTACGCCGACTGGGTGCTTGACTGGGCGCTTGACCGGCCGCTTGACCGGCTGCCTGACTGACTGCTTGACCAGGGGCGGCTTGGCTGGGAGCGAGGGCGGTTGGATCGTCGGCTCCCAGTTGCGGATGCCTACTTGGCTTAAGCTTGTTGTGGGTGCGCATGCATGAGTAAAAGGAGGTCGTTGTATTCTCAGCCTCAACTACCGTATCAGCCCCCTCGTCGCCGTTTTTAAACACGTGCGTTTCTCATTCCGCCTCGTATCCCATGTCTCCAAGGGTCACCGCAAGGGGCGCGGTGAATTTGCAGGTGTCGTCGTCACGCACCGGGGTCGTCTGCTCCGTCTGTAGTCGGGCCCACTTCTGTCAGACGTCTGGCGACGTCGTATGCCCGTCGTCTGTTCTTCTTCTTCTTCTTGGATGCCATGGTTTTCTCGACGAGGTGGTTTACGCCTTCTTCAGCTGTCAGGTGATGCTTGAAAGATGTTCTGGGCCGGGGTTGTGTTGGCTCGAAGCTGGGGTGAAGTGTTTTTGGTGTGTGGGCGCTTTCGGCGGACTCTTTGATAGTTCGGTCGAGGACTGTGGTCTCTTCATACCTAGCTACATCCGCGCGGCATCGATCGACCAGCAGAATCGTCGCGGTTGTGTCCAGCCTGGTTGCTGGCAGCCATCGGTTGTGTTCAGTTCTAGATCTTTATACGCAACGAGATACTGCCTTTGTGTCTTTGATATACACCAATCCCGGTGCGGTTCGCGGTCTATGATCATTCAGGGGGTGGCAATCTCGGTTCGTTGGTATGGCCGGCTCGGTGCTCGACGGATATCACGGGGTGAAGTCGCTGGCAATCTGGCAGCTGTAGCTTATACGCTGCTCTGACGATTCCTTGGAGCATCTCAAATGGTCCGGCGAATTATTGGGAGAACCTGGATTCGTTGTATGTATCGCCGGTGAAGGCGTAGATGCACATTAGCGCCAGCTTCGAAGAGCCAGGCGAAGTAATGCGTCGTGCGCATGGCGTCTCCAGCCTCTATCCTCGCCATTGGATTGTCGAGCAACCATGGTCTGTCGGCGGTAAGCCATTGTGTTAGTATGTTTGACTTGCTTCCCTTGACGACATTCCCCGGGACCGCCCAAACAAGATGCAGCGTCCACGGCCGGGATCCCTCGTCTCGCGTGACAGCGAAGCACGCAAACCCGAAACAAAGCTCCGACGACGCGCATCCCCTCCCGTCTCAAGCTGCCCGCGCGTTGAAATCAGCGGGACGGGGAGAGATGGACATGACCGGACAGGAATAGAAACGAAAGGTTTCCGACTGACTCGAAGACGAGCAAGCCGTTCAGCCCCCGCCCCGGGCCGCGCGCACGTCCCGCCCGAACCCCACGACCCGATGGCGCCCGTCCGGATCCGCCTGGCGGACCATCTCCCGCCAGTCCACCTCGACGACTTCCTCTTGCTCGTGTGCCGCCTCCTTGCCACCGGGGGACTTGCCGGTGGTGGTGGTGGTGGACACCGACAGCAGCCTCGCCCGCCGGAGATACGGGTCGCCCAGCACGCGCAGCAGGCCCGTCATCGGCGGCCGGGCCTGCTGCTGCCGCTGCTGCCGCTGCTGCTGCTCCCCGGGAGGGTAGATGTAGACGTCGAGCTCGGCCAGGGCGCCGCCGAGGGCCATGTCAGACAGGAGCGGCACCAGGTGCCAGTCCACCCACGCCCGGAGCCGGGCCACGCGCACCTCGACCCTGCTCATCCGGCGCAGCGCGCTCCTCTGCAGCAACAACGACGACGGATCGTTGCCAATCTTTTGGGGTTTCGTCCCCTCGTCCTCGTCCTCGTCTTCGTCATCCTCCCGTCCAGCCTTGGCAGCAACAGCGTCGGTCAGGCACCGCCGCACATGGGGCCCATGCCTCCCTCGCACGTCGAGCGCAAACACGTTGCCCTCGTACAACAGCGGACACCCGATGGCGTGCACCGCCGGGTGCGTCAGCAGAACCGCCAGCGGCCGCACGTCGACGGGCGGGCCCGCGCAAGGGCACAGCTGGATGCGCTCCCGCGACACCAGCAAGGGCCGTAGGATCAGGTGCAGCACGTCGACGGGAAGGTTCAGCAGGTGCAGCCCCATCGTGTCTCCCTCTCTCGTGACACGCTCTCGTGACACGTTGGGGGGGAGGGAGAGCTTGGTTGGGGCTCTGGCCTTGGCTTTGGCCTTGGCCTGGCTGCACCGCCACGCGGAACAGTCACAAGTCACGTGATATGCCTTTGGCTTGACTTTCTTGCGTACCTTCGTACCTGAGCCGACTACCTGAGGTACCTAGGTACCTAAGACTTCAATCGCGTCATGGACCAACTCTCATGTTCGGCCACGCCACCTTGTACAGTGTGCTCGCCCGGCTTATAGTAGGTAGTAGTACTGCTAGAAACCTCAGGCCCGGGCGCGCCGCGAGCCAAATAGCCAAATGAGTAGCCGGGCGAGCAGCCAGTTGAGCAGTCAGTCGAGCAGTCAGTCAGTCGAGCAAGCAGTCAGTCAAGCAGTCAGTCGAGCAGTCAACCAGAGACTCGATGCAACAGGGAAATGTACAACTTTTTGTATGTCTCTCGTCACCTCGGATGCCCAAATGACTGCAGATCCGAACAAAAGAAATTCAACACCACTGCAAAATAGGGAACCGCCTCGGCCTGCTGGTCTTGCCCAGAACCCCTCCCTCTGCTTTCCCTGTTTTCCTTTCCCGAGGCGCGCGAGGTGGGGTATTCTCAACTCCAAGAGCATCGCACTCTCATACATCATCACACCCCCGACCACCAGCTTCACCTTTTATCGGGAAGACATGGCCTTCGTGACCAGACGCTTCAGGGCAAGCTCCTGCTTCTTCAGGTCGTCGGCCGTGCTGTCGTTGACCTCCAGGGCAGCCATGGCGTCGCTGATGGTGCTCTCAATCTTCTCCTTCTGGCCGCGCTTCAGCTTCAGGGACAGCGTCGGGTCCGAGACAATCTCCTCGACGCGGCCAATGTAAGACTCGAGCTGCTGCTTGGCCTCAAACTTCTTGCTAAAGGCCTCGTCGTTTGTCTTGAACTTCTCGGCCTCGCTAATCATCTTCTCAATCTCGTCCGTCGAAAGCTTGCCGACAGAGTTGGAGATGGTGATGTTGGCGCTGCGGCCAGACGTCTTCTCCGTCGCCGTCACCTTGAGGATACCGTTGACGTCGACCTCGAAGACACACTCGAGGACGGCCTCACCAGCCCTCATGGGAGGGATGGGGGCCAGGGTGAATTCGCCCAGGGACGTGTTATCCTCGCAGTTGACACGCTCGCCCTGGAAGACGGGGAACTGGACCGTCTGCTGGTTGTCGGCGACCGTGGTGAAGGTCCTATCGAGGAGTTAGTAAGTAGACTGGCGATGGCCGACGGAAGTCCATGGTCCAGACAGCAAGCACTGGCAAGCGTCCTGGTCGGGAAGGACCACATCCAAGGAAGTCTGGCCTATGAAACATGGAGGAAGGAGCACACCCAAGACCTCTCGGTGTAATACGCGAGGAAGACATAAGAGGAAGGATCATATTTACCTCTTGCGCAGGCACGGGACAGGAGTGCCCCTCGGCACGACAGGTGCATACACGTTACCTTCCATACTAACCCCTAATGCGATCGGGATGACGTCCAATAGAAGCAAATCGGATGTCTCGGCCGACGTGGCCTTGCCTGAGAGAATACCTGCCTGGACGGCGGCGCCGTAGGCAACAGCCTCGTCTGGATTGATGCTTTTCTCGAGCTTCTTGCCGCCGAAGAAGTCGGAAAGCAGCTTCTGGATGCGGGGGATGCGGGTGGAGCCGCCGACGAGGACGATCTCGTCCACGGCCTTCTTCTCCATGCCCGAGTCCTTGAGTACCTGGGCAACGGGCTCGAGGGTGCCGGAAAAGGCCTTGGCGTTGAGCTCCTCGAAACGGGCACGGGTGATGGTCATGGTGAAGTCCTCGCCATCGAAGAGGGAGTCGATCTCAATGGTGGCCTGGGCGCCGCTCGAAAGGGTACGCTTGGCGCGCTCGCAAGCAGTCCGGAGTCGGCGCAGGGCGCGGGGGTCACCGCCTAGGTCCTTTTTGGTCTTGCGGCCAAACTCCTTCTTGCAGTGGTCGAGGAGGTTGGTGTCGAAGTCCTGACCACCTAGGTGGGTATCACCGGCGGTAGCCTTGACGGTGAAGACACCGCCCTGGATGTTGAGGAGCGAGACATCAAAGGTACCGCCACCAAGATCGTAGATGAGCACGTTGCGCTCCTTCTCGGATTTTCCGGCACCGAGGCCGTAGGCAATGGCAGCGGCGGTGGGCTCGTTGATAATGCGCAGGACGTTGAGGCCGGCAATGGCACCAGCGTCTTTGGTGGCCTGGCGCTGGTTGTCGTTGAAGTAGGCGGGGACGGTGATAACCGCCTTTTCGACCTTCTTGCCGAGCTTAATCTCGGCAATCTCCTTCATCTATGGGAGAGAGGCAGAGTCAGAGACGGCTCTACTGGCGAGGGTGGAGCCCACCGCAGAGCGGGCGCAGGTGGATGGGCATTACCTTGAGGAGAACCATGGAGGAGATCTCCTGGGCAGAGAAAGTCTTCTTCTCGCCGAGGTAGTCAACCTCAATCCTGGGCTGGCCGGCATCGTCATTGACCTTGAAAGGCCACGACTCGATATCTTTCTTGACGGTGGGGTCATCGAAGCGACGGCCGATCAGGCGCCTATGGAGAGCCGAGATGGTCAGGACGGGACAGAAATGCGAGGGGGGGTAATCGAAGTCGACGAGACAGAGGAGAGGAGCAACCCACTTGGCATCGAAGACGGTGTTGCGGGGGTTCATGGCAGCATTGTTCTTGGCCGCCTCACCGATCAGACGCTCCTTGTCGGTAAAGGAGACGAAGGAAGGGGTGGTGAAGGAACCCTGCTCGTTGGCAATGATCTCGACATTGGTACCCTCGTAGGTGGCAACGCACGAGTAGGTGGTGCCTGGAAAATCTGGTCAGACTTGGATGCAGTCGACAACTCAAAGGCCTCAAGGGCCAGAGCCAGGGAAACGAAGACGGATGCGGAGAGAAAGCCGCAGCGTCGTGACGACGATTGATGGTTCCCCCCCCCCTCGGCCTCGTCTGTCGGTCAAGAGCAACGTACCCAGATCGATGCCAATGGCACCATCGTACACTTCGTCCGCCATTGTGAGGATTGTCTAAGCAGGGAGGGAAAACAGGAGTTCGATGTGGGTGGCGGATGAGGACGATGGCGGAGAAGGGAAGAGGGAGAAAGGATGTTGAGGGAAGAGCGGAAAATGGGACGTGGGGTTTGGTTGGAGGTGTAGAAATTCTCCCAGCAGCACCAAAAATTTTGTGATTTTTTCGGGGCCGCCTGTGAACTTTTTTTTTTCCCGCTCTCACTCATGACCACTTGCTTGGTAGCATAGCAGGGGTGAGGGGGGAAAATCCATGAAGGCGCTAGTCCTTTTTGGGGCCAAGTGCGCGGCCTGACATTCCAGGTCCGCTTGTTATTATCTAAGCAGACACGGCTCCGCTACGAGTGGGGCGCGCCGTAGCTCAGCCGACCACAACGCACACCGCCTCTCTCAACTCCTAAAAAGCTACATGCGGACATGACACAAGGCGTGCTCGCAGGAAAGCGTCGAGTCCGCATCGTATCCTCAGCCCCTGTTCTCCTTTGGCGTCAGGCCCGCATCTTTTGCCTCGTGGACCACCAGCTCGGCAATCGTGTCCTTCAGTGGCGCCCCCTTTGGCTGCCAGCCGAGATGCTTTGCCGCCCTCTGCGCCACGCCCTTTGAATTCAACCCCCACGTCGAGTTGCCCTCTGGCATCAGCTCAATCTCCTTGACTGACACGTACTTGGTCAGAGCCTCGGGTAGGTAGCCCTGCCGACTCGCCTCCTCGGCGATCCAGTGCCACCTCGGCCCACGAGTGCGTCCCGTTCTCGGCGAAAAAGTAGGCGCGGGGGCCGAAGACGTCGGGCTTCTCTCGCCGCGACGGATCCTGCGAGGCCGCCCAGGTCCCGGATGTGGACGTGGTCCCACTCTGTCTTGCCCTCGCCGATGATGGGCGCAAAACCCTTGCTCAGAGTGGCCTTGACCAGGTTCGGGACCTGGATGCTGCGCGTGTTGACGGCGCCCTCGCCCGGTCCGTAGATGGTCGGGGGCAGACGACGGCGATGCGGACGGCGTCCGAGTTGGCGGCCAGCACCACCTTGTCCACGTCGCGGTGTGGGGCTGCATCGCGAAGGTCGACGATGCGCTCAATGTCGTCGACGTCGCGATATTTTTGCTCCGGGAGCGGAGCGTCACCTCGGCGCTTGTGCTCGGCGTCGTACCACGTCAAGATGGCGGTGCCGGACGTGTGGATCCAGTAGCCAGGTCTGTCGGCCGCATGTCCGTCCTTGAGGCCCTTGGCAACGGCAACGGCGGCGGCAAAATTGCCTGCGGAATCAGCCGTGTCTGGTTGCGTTGACGTCAGCACCAACGGACTTTGTTACGTGCAAAGGTCTAGGGGGAAGCGCCTACGGACAACGACGTCGGCTTCGGCGGCAGCCGTTTCCAGCACGACGGCGTCGTCGAGGGATCCGTAGACAAATTGGACGTTGGGATACTTGGCCTTGATCGGCGCGGCGCGGCGCTCGTCGCGGACCAGCAGCGCGTACTCGTGCTTTGACGATGCAGTCGAGGGCGGTCCCTCCAATGTAGCCTTTTGGCGCAAAAAATGACACCGTCAGCCGGCACCGTCAGCCGAGAGAGAGTCGGTTCGACGGGGGTGTCATACCCGTAGCACCCACCGGTCCTGTCCAGCGAGGAATGTCAGGTTCAGCTCCGGTCAAGGGGTCCTCGCACTCGACAGGGGGTACTTGCAGAAATATCTTGACGGCCATGCAGTCTGCCCGTGTTCTTTTTGCCTTTGCTCACCGGTTGTCACACAAGCCCCAGTGGGAGAGATGCCAGGGTTGAATCAGGGTTGGATTAAATGGGCAAGCTTGTATATCTACGGCTTCTTCCCGTCCGAGGCGGGGAAGCGCTTTCAGCCGGCTGATGAAGCCAGGTCGATTATCAATCCACTGGGCGGGCTTGCCGGTCACGCCCCTCTAGACGCCCATCATCACTACAGATATTCGTGGATATATCGCAGGGTGGGTGAAAGCTAGACGTACCCGGGCTTGTAGCGACACAAGGCACGTGACTCTGTCACGTGTATTGACCGCTGTCAGGTGTACAGACAACTGTCACAATGCACACACACACCATAAGAATCAGTCATCGTTGCTCACGAAAGCCTCTTCTTCTATGTGCATGACAGGGCTAGCTGTGTGGTGTTGAGTCGGGCTCTCGCTGTCTTAAGATCTGGAGAGGTTCGGTCTAGGTCTCCCAGTCCTCTACCGGAGGTGGGCTCCCCCTTTGCTAGTTGAAATAACTATATTAAAGAGAGATGAAGAGGTTGAGGCTTGAAACGTTGTTTTTCGTGATGTTGTGTGATGCGGCGGAATAGCTACTAGCTAGCCGCTGCCGGACTAGCTGGAAGAGTGCCATTGAGATGCTATCCTTTAGTCGAGAAGTTGACCCGAGATCAAACCCGGCGTGGGAGTAGAAGCGTGGCCCGCAATATCGCTCCAGTCGTCACTCGGTGGGATGCGGAAGGCGTTCAGGCGAGGGTAAAGAGTGAGTGCGCTTGCACGGGTGTTACAGGCGAAGAGAGATACGCGTAGAGAGGATGAAGAAGTTATAGTCACCAGGTGAGTTCAGGCACGTTGGCATATATTATCACGATCTTCGTTGGGAGGTCTATCAAGGCAGGAACATAAGCCTAACGGCCTTATACATGCTCTTCAAGGGGAGAAATTTGCCGACTTTCAACGTTGAACTGGGCTTGTGGACTTGCCGCAGCCTCGCTCTCAGGCTTGCTGAAACACTCAGTCCGCCATAATCAGGCAATTGATGAGCATCGTCTAAAGAGCAAGATCTAAATGATCGGATGCACGGAATCGTGAAGCTCTTATACACAGAGGAAAAGCGTATCGCCTGCTTACGCAGTAGCCACTGCCTGGCAGGCAGCCGTGTTGCGTATGGTAATATCGCCACTCCATGAATAATCATTCCGCGTAGGCCTGATATTCGACATGGTGGCATCGATTTCGCAATTTCGTCACGAACTCATCATCGAGCACAGCCGGAGGCAGCAACGTAGTGGCACCCTGCAACCGAACAGTTGCTTCAGCCATGTCACCAATTGACAAATATGATCCTCTCCAACATCTTTCAATGACACCGTCGGCCTCAGTATCAGACAATTTGGGAAAGTCCATGTTTTGAAGCCGGTCAACCACCTGACGCCCGAGGGCCTGATCCTCGTGGGGCTCGTGTCCGCGGGTGATGGTGTATAAAATTGACCCAAACGCAAATTGCTCCGTGCTCCGTTTTTGCCCCAGGTGACCTTTCCATCACCGGCCTCACATCCTTGCAGCCGAACCCAAGGGTGGGGGGGGGGGGGTTGCCTCGGAATGTAGATCCGATCTTGTCGACGCAATCGAAATCGGCCAGTTTGACGTCATCAGTGCCATCGAGTAGAATACATAGTTGCTGGCCTCAAATCACCATGAACGAAACCCAACGACTCCAGCCAGGCTATTGCTCCAGCAAGTCCCCTCACCCACCTTTCAGACTGCTCCTGGGGTACGGTGCGCAATACCTGGATAAACTCTCCGCGGCTGCCGCGTCGTTGATTGTATTGATTCGTTTCTCCAGCGAGGCCCCGGGCATGAGGGGCAGAAAGTTCAACCCGGGCAACGGAAGATGCTTTGAAGGAGGTAAGGGGAAGGCTTATGCCGCTCGAGCTCATCGTAAGTGTCGCTTTCGTGCCGAAACGCCTCGCTTGCGCCATTCCTGGTGAAATTCAAGACCATGTCCTTGTCGATTTGACACACCCAACCTGTTGCGCCGCGAGAGATGATGCGCAAATTGGAATAACAGCCAGGCGCGGCTTCACGGCCCGACTCCTCCCATATCTCACCCGGCACGCCGTTGCACCCAACGATTCTCGCCATGACCAAGTCATCATGATAGATACTCATTCAGTATCCACAGGACTATAAACTGCCGACATCCTTTTTCCTTGGCCAGATTTCGGTACCTTGCCATCGACACCCGGGTAGATCCCCCCCCCACAGTCTACAATGTCCACTTTCTCCCAAATCCGCCATCCGTAGACATCGCAACCTTGCACGCACCTCGCGCGTCTAGGCGCCATGGACAGAGTAATACACCGCCAAGACGGTTATCAGGACCGGGTACACCACCGCCTCGACGAGCAACTGCTGCTTCAGTACCGCTCGCTGCTCCCGCGTGAGTGAGTTGATCTCGCCGTGCGAATACCACGAGATGGTCGAATCAAATCGCCCGCAAAGGGCCACCAGGCCGACCAGGGGAAACAAGATGGTCACAGTCATGATTCCGAGGAACAAAAACCTTGGCTGCTTGTCTTCGTCCACCGAGAGGCCCCGGCGGTAGAGCATGTCTTCTCTGGCAGACTCGATGAGATCCGCCTCGGAGCGTGTGAATAGCTCGAAGCTTTCCTGCACGTGCTTTGCACGTCTGTGTCTTGTGCTCGGCGAGAAGCCGCCCATTCCCAGCGCCCGGTTGTCGAGAATCGACGCTCGTCCGCGGAAGCCGTCCTCACATCGAGAATCCCCCCATAGCTGACGGGACCCTGTCAACTCGGAGCTGCGCAAGACTGACGAGAGATGAGGCGGCGTATACAAGGTGTCCAGGCTCACTACAATCCATTAGTTCAGGGGAACATTGTTTTGAGTGCGAATGACTACTTACAGCTGGGGTGCATTCTTTGGCAACGGATTTGGTATGCTGCCGAGGGCCTTGCCGTTCCTGCCCCAGGGATGCACGTGGGAAGGTCGCCAAACGGCGACAGCGGCGTCGCGGGGCCGAGAAAAGAAGACATGGTGCTGGCGGTTCCTGATCTCGCCGAGCGTGCCTTGGCCGCAAAGGAGCCCGCGGAATCTGTGTGGTCTTCCTCTCCTCGCTCTCTGCGAAAGTACTGCAGCCTCGCTGCCTCGGGGAGGCTGATGAGAGTAAATGGCAGCGGTGGGAAGCCACTCGGAAATCTCTCTTGCAACGCATGGCCGTCGTTGCTAATGCCACCAACCCGCCCGACACTCGGACCGCTCTGCCGTTGGTCGAAAGTGCCCCAGGGAAGGCTTGGAGAGTCCCGTCCGCAGGCTGGTCGGATACGGGAACGTACAGTGGCTTCTTCATTTCCTTGCTGATGGCGGCCCCTGAGCTGCACGGGCTCGGACTCCAAGCTCTCGTAGCTGCTACAAAAGTCCTTCATTTCGAAGATCGCGGTCGGCTTCTCTCGGGTAGAAGCCACCTGATCCTGACGAAATGGATTCGAGAAACGACGAATCGCGTGAGCCGCACGAGCAGAGAGCTGAGGCGTCTTTGAAGACCGAGCCGCGTCGCCAGTCTTGTCGCCCGTCTCCACCAGCGGCTCATCTGGCTTGCTGCGCTTCATCAGCTTACATAGGCCGAATCCATCAGTCTTGGACTTGTCAAGCCCCCGGGAGTTGTCCAAGAAGCTTTTAATAGTCATGACGTGTTCTCCTGTGGCCACATTGTTCCCGGATGCGTCCGACACATCAGCAAGGCTGCTGCCAGACTCCTTGGCAAAGTTGAGCTCAATCTCTCGAATCGTCTCACGCTGCCGTTCCGTCGTGATTGTCTGCCAGTCCGTGTCGGTGTCGTGCACTGTGTTGGCTCGTCCAGGGGTGGCAAAGTCTGCTTCTTCGTCAAGAAAGGCCGGGCGATTGGCAACGGGAGCCCGAGGGTCCCCCTCCCTAATTACCGGAACCTTGACCGCATTGTCGACCTTCTAAGTCGACTGAATGGCGGCAAGGTTGTAAAAGGGCTCATCGCGGACGGTTCTCACTCCCTCGGGATCGAGGTCGTTCTTGGGTGACTGCGCGAAGATTGCCTTGGAGTCAGTACTCATCCTCGGGCAATCAAGGGCTCTGCTGACCTTGTTTTCGCCTGGAGGCTTCAGGAAGACGGAATAGAGTCCCCCGTCGTACTTGAATCGCTCCATGCTCACGCTGCTCGATGTTTTCGAGCAGCTTCTCATGAGCTCACCGGGCGCAGTTCTGTGCATTTCCAAGGTGGCTGGGCGTTGTTGAGACTGGTTCTGCTCCCGAGCGTGGCAATCGGGCCGATCCAGTGCTTCGTCGACAGCCCATTCATCCTTACCCCCATCGCTATAGATGCTCGAAGAATTTTGCAACAAGTCCTCGAGGGCCCTGGCATCAAAGCGCACTCTGTCGCGCGGGGGTCGCGGTGCCGGCGATTCCACTGGAATCAGGGGGGTGTTTGGTCGGTTGCGCATGGGGTCTCGACGAGACGAAGATTCCAGGGCATCTCGTAACTGGACTATGGCACGAGCGTTCCCGAGTCGGGAGTCAGGCAACGGCTCCATCTCCGTTGGACAGACATAGTCATCATCCCCAGCCACCGTCTCCCACTCGGACACGGCCTTGTCCTCGTCGTGCTTTGCGGACGGCATCTGGGCTGCGAGGCCAGGTTGTTGATGTTGATGATTGGTCGAGCAAGGTGGAAGCTCAAAGTCGAACCCAGCAAATGGCGTCGGAGATTTCAACTCGTGATGCTGGAATCGTTTCGGCTGCATTGCGTCATCGTTGAGGCCCCGAAAGGCTTCGGCTTGAGATCTGATGAGGGCCCAATGGAGCTGCAGCTACGGTCCGTGTGCTCTGTAACGCGCTGGCTCTGATGCTGGCGCGAGGGCTGGGCGACTGAGCAGTTCACGAGTGCTTTACTCTCTCGGGAAGTTCGGGCGAATATCGTCCAACATGGGCCGAATCGAATGACAGAGAGCAAAAAGATGTGGCTATACGCCCAACAAAATATTCCTTTGCAAGGAACGTGTCAGCCCTTGAGGAATGTAAGGAAAGGGGAAAGGGAGAGCTTCTAACTTGTTGTGATGTGAAAATGGCTGTCCAAAAACCAGGTGGTGGGGGACCTCCAAGCCAAAGCAGTGAGAGGAGAGGAGAGCGCCAGGGAAGAGGCGAGATTCCGGAAAGCAGGCCAGATGGTTGATCATGTAGCCAGGTAGGCAAGATTTCAGGGAAGCGCTTGCGGCTGTCGAACTGGTCGCGTCGGGATGACGCGGTGAAGTGAGTTGGACAAGGAGGCGGCGCGCGGAATCGCTGGAAGAAAGACGGGGGCCAGGCAGGCCAGGGGCAAGGGGAAGACGAAGCAGGAGCTCGCCTCCCAGTGGGACAATCAGATGGTGAAATGTAGTTGAATTCTCGTCCCCATGTAAAGCTCGGGATGTTTTGGAGGTAGCGAGTAAAAGGATGTGTGTGAGAGAGGGAGGCGGGGGAGGAGGGGTGATTTGGTCGCGGATCGAGGTGCGGTACTTGGGTACATTGGATTCCTCAGGCAGGCAAACGGCCATATTCACTGTACATGCGTTGTATTTTGCATTCGTACCCTTGGGTCGAACAAGTTTATCGCGCCTTGCATCGGCTTACTTGCGGTCTGTTCGGCCAGCCAGCTTCGTCTTTACTAGTTGTAAGCAGGGTCGTCGTGTGCCAGACGAGGAGCAAGCAGTGGATGATGGTCGTGGTGATGCAGAACAGACGCGGAGACCAAGGCTTTGAGGCAGATATTCACTGTGACGAGTCAATGCCTAGGTAGGTATTAGCATGAAGAAACGACTGTATGAATGGCCCAATGACTAGACATTTTTATCGAAAAGGTCAATCAACATGGATCACGTCGTTGAACAGCGTCCCTCGACCGGCGTCAGTTGCGGCGCGTGGGGCATTGGGGCTGCCAAGACCGCCGTGCCGGGCTCTAGATCCCCCAGGGGTTCCTTGACTTGACCCCTGCCGACGCCCCCGGGCCGCCCGTCTAGGCCGTCCACGCTAAAGACGCATAAGGACTGGTAGGTATCTATGTATGTACATATGTACTACCTACTAGCCGGGAATGGACATCTGGGTTAGCAGCTAGGGAGGATGGGGGTACCTATTGAGACACCTACCTTAAGGTAGTAAGTGTTGAAAAACCAGTCACCTCTGCCAAAAGTGGAGGCACCTCCTTTAGAGATGACTGGTATTCTGGTATATTTTCCACAGTAAGGCAAGGTACCTTGAACCTTGGATTCGTGTACCACCACCCCTGGTGGCCTCCGTCTACAGCAAGCCAGTGCAAGTCGCTAGGCAGCCCAGAGTAGCGCTAAGCTCAAGATACCTGCATCTCCGTCTGGCCTTGTACACTGCCGCGATGCTACAACCGGCTTCGAGGTATTCGTACGCACCACGTACAAGCGGAGTCCGGATGCCAGAGGATGGGGAAGTCCCATCCCCTCCAATACAAGCATCCTCCATCTTTCTCTCACTGACGCTTCTCCCCGGACCTCAACCATCGCTATTTATGCCCGCCGCTTCCAGCTTCTAGCCTCACCGTCCTGACGCATCACAAACGGCCCAGCGCCACCGTGCGTCATGGCCTCAAGCGGCCGGCCGCCGGGGTGGGACAAACTCCCCAACGAGATCCTGCTCCAGGTCCTGCGCTGTAAGGCCGTCATCTCGTCTTCCCCCCTCCCCCTTCGTCACCATCAGCAGCATCTGACCGCCCCGACGTCGCCAGATCTCGAGCCCTGCCACATCATTAAGCTGCAGCTCGTGTCGCGCAAGCTTCGCAACATCTGCCTCGACGACGAGCTCTGGAAGCGCCTCTGCCTCGGAGACTCGCCTTGGTACCACTTGCTCCAAAGCCGCCGCGGCTTGTCTAGATCTCCCCTCGAGTCCGCCGATGGCCCTCACCAAACGACGTTGCTGCTTGCTCCGGCCAGCGCGGGCATCCATGAGACGGCATCTCGTGGCAGACATCACCCAGAACATGGCCCCCGACACCGCCGCTGGCAGGAGCTGCAAGACATGGCCAACTGGGATCCCACATATCCTGGCGAGCAGGTCTCGTGGTTCGACGAGTACATGCAGCGCAATGGCCCCGTCTGCGTCAACTGGCTGCAGACCCCTCGAACGCAGCACAGGAGCCGCCGCGATGACCTGGTCGAGGCGCGTGGCGTAGCCATGTACAGCCCCTACGGCGGCAACGATGGGCTCGGCACCATGCTCGCAGTCTCCCCCCTAGATGACGGGTCGGTCTGCTTGTGGGACATCAGAGGCACCCGGGGAAGGCGGGGCGCAATCGTCGCCAGAAGCAAGCCTGACATGCTCACTCTCGATGGCCCGGGCAGTCAAAGGGGCCAGAGGTCTCCCAAGGTCGACACTGGGGCGATAGAGTGCGTCAGCGTGAATAACAACGACCACCGGGCCTTTTTTGCCGTTAAGAGCTGTGAGTACATCTAGATTCCGGGAACGTAGAAGCGGGGAATCAAAGGGCCATTGGCGCTATTCCTAACCATGGATGCTAGATCTCGTCGAGGTCGACCTGAACCGCTTGGATGTGGTGAGTCGAGAGTCGTTTGAGTGGTCCATCACCACCCTCTCGGCGGTCCACGATGGCGTCCCTCTGACTGTGGGCACGTCGCTGGGAATCCATCTCCACGACTTTCGCGCCAGAGCCAGAGCACGCCACGACGTGATCGAGCGCCTGGACGCCTCCCCGAGAGACGACGCGGACGTGCTCAAAGCCATCTTTGACCCCAAGCCGCTGCCAGCATATGCAGCCCTCTCTCAGCCCACGCCCATCAGTATTCTTCACCTTCCGCGGACAGAGTCGCCGGATCTAGTATCGGATGACATTTACGTGTCGGGACGCTTCTCCAACATTCTGCACTATGACCGTCGCAAATTTCCGTCCATTGTTGGGACAATCCATTCTGGAGCGCAGATCAAGAGCCTAACAAGCTTGCCGTGCCCCTTCTCAACGGTAGATACGGAGCTGCGTCGACGAGGGGAGCTTAGTGCGGAGCGCGTGGCCCGGATGAAGTCGACGGGCCAGGGACAGACACTAATTGCCGGAGGCGGCTACAACACCAAGGGATCGCTTGAGATTTACGGGCTTAGCACAGCCGCCGAGTCGGCGGGCCACGGGATGCCGCACAACTCGGCCATGAAGAACCGGCAGACGGCGGCGTCGGCAACGATCCTGTCGGTGACTAACCACGGAACCAAGATTGTCTTTTCGGATGGCACAGGGCTCCTGAAGTGGTTTGAGAGGGACGGCCTGACCGAGTGTCGTCGGGTCAAGATCGGGCACAGCGACGCCGAGGAGCCGTCGTCGCTGTTCGCGTCGATGCCGGCCACAGACGACCTGGCGCGCAAAGTCCTATCGACGCGGCCGAGAGAGGGCCAGGAGCGGGCAAACGATGACAACATCCTGTTCTGGACCGGGGAGAAGCTGGGCATGGTCAGTTTCACGGCGACGCCGCTATTCAAGGCAAAGGACTTTGAGGTGGCGGACGGCGAGGCGGCGACGGAAGACGAGGAAAGGAAGCGGATGTACAAGGATGGGATGCGCAAGGCACTGGCATGGCAAGCAGACGAGGTCAGATTCATGGGCACCCTGGGCATGGGCATGGGCGCTGGGTAGGAGCTGGCAGACAGGTGTTGTGGTCAGGGGCCAAGGGAAGTGAATGTGGATAGCGAGTCGTTTTCGATAGCGCAAGAAATATGTGCCTCTATTATTCTCGGCATGTTGGCGGTTGGTGGCGGCCGTTCAAGGTGAAAGGGGCACTCGAGGCCCGGGGAGCGCACTGAGGAGCTGAGGTGAGGAGGCCGTAGACAACCAGGAAGCCAAGCCAAGTCGGCGATGGCGGAGAGATGGTTGCGCAGGCAGGGCTGCCCATGCATGGAGTGCTCTGCACAGCAGGTATGCAGTTGACGGCGGCGGCCATGCATAAAGGGCGAGGCGGAGGAAACGAAGGGGTCGGCGTCACTGTTCCCACTCGCATTGCGAAGTCGAGAGCGAGCCCAGGGCGGAGCCGGCATGAAGCATGAACTGCTGGCAGCACCGTTTCCCATGAAGTTGCAGTGCATTTGCTGGGTGCATGACAGGTGGCCTGGAGTGCAGGCAGGGCGAGGGGGCGAGGCGACCAGTTGGGGATACGGAAGCGGGCTGACAGGGGGGAATAGCGTTTGCCTTGTACAAGTACAAAAGTCAAGAGAATATTGGGTACCTACAGTACCTAGGTACCTACAGTACCTAGGTACCTACCTATGTGTCCAGGTACCTCGGCGGGTACTTGGGTTCAAGGATGCAGCTTTCGCTGACCAAGTATCCGCACGCATCGATTTGTCTCGGAAGGGCGCCTGGGCCGGGGACTGAACCACGACGAGGGACGGGGGACGCCGTGGGCCGTGGTCTTGAGGCATTGTTTCTGTTTCTGGGCGAAGCGTCTCCGAGGAGGATATTGATGGACGAGATGCACCAAGTAGGTACCTAGGTGGTTTTCGTCAATGAGGCTCACTCATCGTGGGGACCGTGGAAAATGATAGGGCGGGGATAATTGGGAGTCTATCTGGTGTCTCTATCACAGACTTGCCTATTCAGTCTGTGAAACCTTTTTCGTTCTCGTCGAACCGCTCAATCGACCGGGGAAAAGCAGACGTGTGCAGTGACGCTCGATTGGCAGAGGTCAAGATTGCCGGCCGGCAGGCACGGTGATGAGACACGACGTCCTTGGCCGACAAAAAAGGACACAGGCCATCACACCTTCGGCACCTCGTTGCGCGCCTTTACAGTACAGTGCACACAGACGAGCCCATGAGACGCCGACGCCGACGACGTCGACTTGGGCGCCATCGAGCTCCGTGCCCCCCCCCCCCTTCCCCCAGGCCGCTCGACGAATCAAGAGGGACGAGCGACAGACAGCCGCGACTGGCGCGACTGAGCCCTCTCCTGTTCCCCTTTCCCATGCCCACGCCCCGCCTTTGCCGCCCCCTTTGCCGTCCCCTTTACTCCCCCAAGCCGAGCCAAGCCACGGCCCCATGCCCTAAGCCTACAGTTATATTTGAGCCATGTGCCAGCTCCAGCCGCCTCGCAACGGCTCGGCAGTCTGCCGGGCTGGACCGCGTGCCGCTCTCCAGTCGTGCTCGTCTGTCTCTGGAGGCAGCGAGTTCGGCGCCAGGGAAGCGGCCCGAGCAGCAGGCGTGCATGCGCAGCCGCAGGCCCGCCCATGGTCATGGCGATGCTGGTGAGCGGGCGCTGTCGGTACTGTACGAATCCCTACATGTAGCCGCGGCGGCGAGCCACGACAGAAAGCGACGGGACCGACGGCCCCCGGAGGAGGGCGAACTGGTCCTTGGACGTGCCATGGACATATGGACATGCCATGAACATGCCATGACCATGCCGCGTATGCACATTCATGCATTCGTTGCCGCTGCATGGGACCCGGCGGCGATATGGTCAAAGCCAAAGCTCGAGGGCCACTCTCTCGGCCCGTCCCTCCATGCTCACCTGCGCACACGACACGCACACCGCCCGAGTCGACGAGACAGCAGCGGCGCAAGGGCATGGTGGGGAGACATGGCCGGCAGGCCGTCTTATGTACATACACGATACACGCTGCACAGTAGCTAGGTGTAATCAAAGGGCCTGGATCCCACGAGTTGGTGCGCCGCGCACGCATGCGAGAGAGGCGAGGCGAGCCCAACCCAAGCCCCAATGCTTGCCTCGTGCGTCTCGCCTCGCCCCGGCATCGAACCAACAGCGGGCCATGACCTGCCACGATATGGACGAGTGCCAGAGACAAGCAGCAGCAGCAACAAAGACGTCGTGTGCAACCAACAAGTCGACCGACTCCTTGTCTCTACCGAGGCGGCAGCAGGGACGATCCCTTCCGATAGAGTGGAAGCAGAGATTGCCGAAGAAGCCCTGACCGGGTCGGCGCACGAGTGAGGGCGGCGGGAATGCGTCGGATCCATCCATCGTCATTCATCCATGCGCTCTCACCCACACCCCGGCAAGTGCCTCGACATCCGTCGCCAAAGCCAGCCTGGGCTTGGGCTTCTTTCTCGGTCCGTGACGGATCTGGTCGACGACGGGTCGAGCGTGATGAACAGGGACGCATCTGGCCAAAGTCTGTCGAGAAAGTATCGCTTTTGAAGCAAGTCAGTCCGTCGAGTGCGGCTGATGATGGAGGTGCCGCCTCCGCCAAAACGGACAGGCTCGGGATTTGTCTTTCGTACATACATACGTCCCGTCCCATCTCTTCTGGATGCCGACGAAGAAACAGTTTGCTACCACTTGTCCTCTGCCCATTACCTACCAGGTAAGTAGACAGGTCAGCACCTGCCTACCTACCTACCTAGGTAGTAGGGAGATCAAGGCGGTACCTGGGAGGAAGCAGGAGGATTGGGCTGTATTGCCGCTTGTGCATTCCCGTCTTGGCCGCTACCTGTCCACGCCCCCGGCTATACCTCTCACTAATGTACCTTCCAGCCCAGTCCCCCAGCCAGTCCCCCAGCTCGGCCACTCTAATGTGTGGTCCCCCTCATGTAGCATCCCTGTTTGCCATGTACTCTGCTCAGGGACTCGGCCAAGATGCAAGGTTCTCTCTCCGCTCACCCCCCGCCCCACTTTGCCCACGATGATCTGGCTGTGGGGGGAGGCGGTTTAGGCCCGGTGCGGAAGGGAGGCATCGGTCCTGGGCCTTCCTCCTTTGACTCGCTTCCTGTGCCTCTTCTTTTGTTTCTTCTCTCTCCATGTCTCGTCACTCTTGAGACTTCTCTCTTGGCTTCTGGATAACTCGTCCGATTTCCTTTTCTCCCTCCCTCTCCCCCCCTCCATCCGTCTCTCCCGTTCTCGGCCCCCGTCAGGCGCCCACGTCCGTTGAACGTGGCTTGCTTCTCACGCCGTCGTTCCTGCGTTGTGCTGGCCTTGCATCTTGGCCGCCTCAGCAGCTTAAACCAGTCGTCCGCCCGCCCGCCGCACGCTCGTTTTCTCATCCACTCACTCGCTGGCACTTCCGACTTGCCCTTGATCTCTTGCCCGCCCATCACTGCTGCATTTGCACTCCTCAGGCGCCGCCCTTCCCCGCTCCCCTAGGCCAACAGCAGCTCACCAATCCCTTGTCTTTGTTGCTGCTGAAGAGAGAAAGGAAAGCCGCCCTGCAAGACAGGAGTCCGGCCCATTTATCTACCTTGCATTTCGACGCGCTCGCCGGCTGACTCGGGGCTCGAGCATGGTCAATGGCCTTTTGGGTGCTTGGAGGCGGCGGCAACTCGCTCCATGTGCCGGGCAACCATGACAGCTCACGGCCGACGTCGTACTTTGGCAACGGCAAGAGGAAGATGGGCGGCGGTGCTCACGGCCAGCCCGACGACGAGCGTGCCTTTTATGACTACGACATGCAGAAGAGGGCCAGGCTGGCGCCGTGGGCCGGTCTCGCCACCGGTCCCGGAGCAGACTCCGATTTCCCCCATCCGCTGACCGACTCGGTTCCCGTCCGAGACTTGGCCTTCCTTGTCATTCATGAGGGCCAGACTCCCACCTGTTCGTCGCCGTCTCCGTCTCCCTGGCCCGAGCCCCCCTTTGCCGCCGTCGCCTCCCCCGTCCCTAGCCCCGGCCCCGTCAGCCACAATGATGCTCCTCCCGGCTTCGGCCACGGCCACGGTTCCGCCTCGGCCCCTCCCTGCTTCCCCATGGAGCGCACCGAGTCGGGCCTCTCCATATCGTCGGCGCCCACGCCTCAAAATGCCCTGTCTGTGCTCGTCAACGACGACGACGACGACATCGCCACCGGCCTAGTCCTCTCGGACCTGGCCGCCGCTCGCCTTGTCCGCACCCACCTTGCCTCTTTCCGGCGGCGCTCCCCCGACTCGCAGCCCGAGCGCATCCTCCGTGCCCTCATCACCCCAAAGTCGCGCGGCGCCGACTTCCCCCTCGACAACAATGCCTTGCGCAGCATCTTCTCGGCCGCCAACGATCTCTTCTTCGCCAGTCGCTTGGCCCGCCGTGTCAACTGGGACTGGAGCCACCCGGCCTGCGGCCAGTACGAGAGCCACATTGTGGGCACGACGGCATTGCGGCGCTGCGCTCGCCTCGGCGGCTGGGAGACGCTGATTGTGCTGTCGACGCCCATTCTGCGCGACACAAAATACAACCGACGCCTACTCATCTCAACCTTTTTGCACGAAATGATACACAGCTTCATGTTCGTCACGTGCGGGCTCAAGGCGAGCCAGGATGGCGGCCACACCGAGGGCTTTCGGCAGATTGCTGCCGTTATTGACGAGTGGGCCGGCAAAGAGCACCTGAGGTTGACCGACATGGAGGCTGATCTGGAGCGATTCCGGGGTGACGATGACTTCCTCCCGTCTGAACGTGCCTCTCCATTCTCTCCCCCTCCTTTTGCGCACGAGGGAAACGGCGGAGGTGATTCATACTTCAACCATTGCAATGGTCTCACTGACGACAATATGATTGTCATGGGGCCTCAGGACTGGCCGCCCGTTCACCACGGGGGCCGACAGCACCAGCACCATGCCACGGTGCCACCACCCTACTCTCACCACGCCGGCGGTGTCCTTCCCGGTGGGTGGCAATGGTCCAAGCCAGAAGACTTTGGGGCTCATGGCTCAAACCCATCGGGCTCACCATACGTTTACTGAATGGAATCAGCGGACCAACGGAGGGCTCGTGACGGCGGCGCGCATCTGGCACATCTCCTCTTGCCACTTGCCCTCCGTCTTCATCGACCCTCCGGATGTGTTGTTCGCTTGGTTCTGTCCATGAAAGCGTATGTGGACAGGTGACTGGGATGATTCGGGGAGTCTGGTGTTGGTGTTGAATTGGACTTAGAGAAACGGGCGCCGCGGAAAGAGGACAGGAATAGATGGTTTTTCAATGCATTAATCTACAGCATGGCCACTCGTTGGACACCATCTGCCGATGCAGGACCTGTGCCAGAGACCTCACTAAACGAGGGATCTCGGGTGCGATCACCGTATTGTAAGCGTGGGCTCACGCGTGGGGGCACAAAGGATACGTGATGAGTCTCGGCAACGATGGCCTCGGAAGCATTTCGTCTCGCGGATTCAGATAAACACACTCTCTATAGAATGGCCAAAAGGCGTGCCCGGCAGAATGCAGAAGAAACCCAATGCTATTTGCCAAAACGCCGTGGAATGCTCTTTTTCTTGCACATGCTGGTCGCTGCACGCCTCCCTGGTCCTGCCGATGCTGAAGCCGAGTCTCAGCCCTCTTCCTCCACCATGGGCGCAGTGACCAACTACCTTTGCTGAGCATCAGTTGCGTTGTAGGAAGTGCCCTGCTTCCGCGTCCTACTCAGCAACGGGGCGGCGACGTCGGCCTCGTCGTCTGAAACGTCCGCGATGGCGGGTGCGTTGGACAAGACGCCGTCGCTGGAGCCGTTGCGCAAGGAATCGCGGGCGACAGCGACATCGTCGGGGCCCGTGTCAGCCGACACGGCGGGGCCGTCGCCGTCGCGGATGAAGAAGCCGGGGACGGCGCCGGCGGCGGAGGCGAAGGCGAGAAAGAAGTACGCCGAGACAATGTAGCCGTGCTTGGCGCCCCAGGAAAAGGCGAGGCCGGTCGAGGCCGGGCCAATGGCGCGGGCGAAGCCGCTGAACGAGGTGCCGAGGCCGTTGACGGTGCCTAGGACGTATGTCGACGCGCACGAGTTTGTGAGGAGGATGGTGATGCAGGGGAAGGCGACGATGGTGACAAGGCCCTTGATCATGAGAACGATGACGACGGCGGCAAGGCGGGTGCCCTCGGTGGGGAATAGGGAGGTGTAGGGCGTGATCATGTAGACGAATGGAATCACGACGG